>JASFAX010001975.1:0-47959 GCA_030737875.1 Allium sativum | reverse complement strand
TACCCCAACTATGCTTAGACTACCCTACTTCTCTTAATACTTCAAAACAACCCTTCTTTTTAATCCTACCCCTAATTTTCTATATAGCCCTTACGACCAACAATTGTGCCTACATTTTTACTACTGTGAAGGGTTGGTTTTTCCAGCACCCAATCCGAACGATTCATCATCTTTCATATTTGTCGATATACCCCTACTATGCTTAAACTACCCCTACTTCTCTAAATACTTCAAAACAACTATTCTTTTTTATCCTACCCCTAATTTTCTAAATAGCCTATACTTTCAACAATTATGCTTATCTTTTACTACCTTGAATGGTTGATATTTACGGCACCTAATCAAAACGATTCATAATCATTCATATTTGTCGATCTACCCCTAATGTGCTTAAACTCCCCCTACTTCTCTTAATACTTCAAAATAGCTATTCTTTTTAATCCTACCCCCGATTCTCTAGATAGCTCTTGCATCCAACAATTACCCCTATTTTTAAACTTATGTGAAGGGTTGGTTTTTGCAGCACCGAATCCATATGATTCATCATCTTTATATTTGTCGATCTTCCCTACTATGCTTAAACTACCCCAACTTCACATAATACTTGAAAACATCCCTTCTTTTCATCCTACCCTACCCCTAATTCTCCACAAAGCTCTTACTTCCAACAATAACCCCTATTTTTAACTACTGTGAAGGGTTGGTTTTTGCAGCATCCAAACTAAATGATTCATCATCTTTCATATTTGTCGACCTATCCCTACTATGCTTAAACTACCCCTAATTCTCTTAATATTTCAAAACAGCCATTCTTTTTAATACTGCCCCTAATTCTCTAAAAAGCCCTTACTTTCAACAATCACGCCTATCTTTTTACTTCTTTGAAGGGTTGGTTTTTGCAGCACCCAATCCAAATGATTTATAATCTTTCATATTTGTCGGTCTACTCCTACTATGCTTAAACTACCCCTACTTCTCTTAAAACTTCATAACAGTCCTTCTTTTTAGTCCTTCACCTAATTCTCTAAATATTCATTCCTTCCAACAATAACCCCTATTTTTTAACTTCTGTGAATTGTTGGTTTTTGCTGCACCCAATCTAAATGATTCATCATCTTTTATATTTGTCGATCTACCTCTACTATGATTCTCTAAATATCCCTTAGTTCCAACAATTACGCCTATCTTTTTACTATTGTGAATGGTTGGTTTTTGCAGCACCCAATCCAGACAATTCATAATCTTTCATATTTGTCGATCTACCCCTACTGTGCTTAAACTACCCCTACTTCTCTGAATACTTCAAAACAACCCTTCTTTTTAATCCTATCCCTAATTCTCTAAATAGTCATTCCTTCCAACGGTTAACCCTAATTTTTAACTTCTGTGAAGGGTTGGTTTTTGCAGCACCCAATCAAAATGATTCATTATCTTTCATATTTGTCGATCTACCCCTACTATGCTTAGACCACCCATACTTTTCTTAATAATTCAAAACAAACTTTCTTTTTAATCCCACCCCTAATTCTCTATATATCCCTTACTTTCAAAAATTACGCCTATCATTTTATTAGTGTGAAGGGTTGGTTTTTGCAGCACCCAATCCAAACGATTCATCATTTTTCATATTTGTCGATCTACCCCTACTGTGCTTAAACTACCCCTACTTCTCTTAATACTTCGCACCTTCGCCTCCACAATGCCACACCAACGAAGTCAACTAACCTCAACCCCTACTCTCATCAAGATTCGCTTCGCACCTAGCCGGGTTCGAAATTTCGCACCGACCGGGCGCGAAATTCCGTAACTGGTTGGTGCGAATTTTCGCACCTACCAGGTGCGAAATTTCGCATCTGGCAGGTGCGAAAATTCGCTCCTATTGGGTGTGAAATTTCACTCCTCACCCAGGTGTGAATTTCTAAAGGCCGATACCAGGAGGCGCGAAATTCTGGAAGATGGTCCCCATTTCCACTTACTCCTACCTAACCTCTAACTAACCACTTCCTATAAATCACCGATGGCCTCACACTTCAAAGGAGAGGAATTCTTGAGCTTGGAGACCTGCATAAAGCTTCATTTATGGCAGCTCCTCTTTGAGGAAGAAGAAGGACAAGATAGTCTCAACCTTGTAATTTCTTCCAAGTGATTAATAATATTCCGACGACTCTTCAAAGTGGACGTAGGCCTTCTCTAAGGTTGAACCACTATAAATATCTTGTGTTATTTACTGCTTAAGTGTTAAATATGTTCTTGTCTATGCGACCATATTTATAATTCCTTGTAATTGGGAATCTTTGGTGTTTGCGACATTTTTTGCCATCGACAAAAAGCAACCCCTCTTTTTAATCCTACCGCTAATTCTCTAAATAGCCCTTACTTCCAACAATTAACCCTATTTTTTAACTACTGTGAAGGATTAGTTTTTGCAGCACCCAATTTAAACGATTCATCATCTTTCATATTTGTCAATCTACCCCTATTATGCTTAGACTACACCTACTTCTCTTAATACTTCAAACAACCTTCTTTTTAATCCTACTCCTAATTCTCTAAATAGCCCTTACATCAAACAATTACCCCTATTATTTTTACTCCTGTGAAGGGTTGGTTTTTGCAACATCCAATCCAAATGATTCATCATCTTCAATCCCTACTATGCTTAAACTACCCTCACTTCTCTTAATACTTCAAAACAGTCCTTCTTTTAAATCCTACCCTAATTCTCTAAATATCCCTTACTTCTAACAATTATGCCTATTTTTACTACTGTGAAGGGTTGGTTTTTGCTGCACCCAATCCAAACGATTCATCGTCTTTCATATTTGTCGATTTACCCCTCTTATGATTAAACTACCCCTGCTTCTCTTAATACTTCAAAACAGACATTCTTTTTAATCCTACCCCTAATTCTCCAAGTAGGCCTTACTTCCAATAATTACCCCTATTTTTAACTATTGTGAAGGGTTGGTTTTTGCAGCACCTGATCCAAACGATTCATCATCTTTCATATTTGTCGTTCTACCCCTACTATGCTTAAACGACCCCTACTTCTCTTAATACTTCACAAATCAGCCCTTCGTTTTCATCATATCCCTAATTTTCTAAACAGCCCTTACTTCCAAAAATAACCCCTATCTTTTTACTACTGTGAAGGGTTGGTTTTTGCAGCACCCAATCCAAATGATTTATCATCTTTCATATTTTTCGATCTACCCCTCCTATGCTTAAACTACCAATATTCTCTTTATACTTCATAATAGCCCTTCTTTTTAATTGTATCCATAATTCTCTAAATAGACCTTACATCCAACAATTACCCCTATCTTGTTACTACTGCGAAGGGTTGGTTTTTGCAGCACCCAATCCAAACGATTCATCATCTTTCATATTTATCGATTTACCCCTCATATGCTTAAACTACCCCTACTTCTCTTAATACTTCAAAACAACCCTTCTTTTTAATCGTACCACTAATTCTCTAAATAGCCCTTTCTTCCATCAATTACCACTATTTTTTAACTACTGTGAAGGGTTGGTTTTTGCAGGTCCCAATCCAAACGATTCATCATCTTTCATATTTTTCGATCTACCCATGCTATGCTTAAACTAGCCCTACTCCTCTTAGTACTTCACAAAACAACCCTTATTTTTAATCTTATCCCTAATTCTCTAAATAGGCCTTACTTCCAACAATTACCCCTATCTATTTACTACCGTGAAGGGTTGGTTTTTGCAGCACCCAATACAAATGATTCATAATCGTTCATATTTGTCGGTCTACCCCTCCTATTCTTAAACTATGCCTACTTCTCTTAATACTTCAAAATAGACTTTCTTTTTAATCGTATACGTAATTCTCTAAATAGCCCTTACTTCCAACAATTAACTCTATCTTCTTACTACTGCGAAGGGTTGGTTTTTGCAGCACCCAATCCAAACGATTCATCATCTTTCATATTTGTCGATCTGTCCCTCCTATGCTTAAACTACCCCTACTTCTCTTAATACTTCAAAAAAAACCTCCTTTTTAATCGTACCACTAATTCTCTAAATACCCACTACTTCCAACAATTACCCCTATTTTTTAATTGTGAAAGGTTGTTTTTTAACAGCACTCAATCCAAACGATTCATCCTCTTTTATATTTGTCGATCTATCCCTACTATGCTTAAACTACCCCTACTTCTCTTAATACTTCAAAACAGACTTTCTTTTAAATTCTACCCCTAATTCTCTAAATATCCCTTAATTCGAACAGTTATTCCTATCTTTTTACTACAGTGAAGGGTTGGTTTATGCAGCATCCAATAAAATTGATTCGTTTACTTTCATATTTGTCGTTCTACCCCTACTATGCTTAAACTACCCCTACTTCTCTTGATACTTCAAAACATACCTTCTTTTTAATCCTACCCCAAATTCTCCAAGTAGGCCTTACTTCCAACAATTACCCCTATTTTGGAACTATTAAGAAGGGTTGGTTTTGGCAACACCTAATCTAAATGATTCATCATCTTTCAAATTTGTCGATCTACACCTACTATGCTTAAACTAACCCTACTTCTCTTAATACTTCAAACTGGACCTACTTTTAAATCCTACCCCTAATTCTCTAAATAGCCTTCACTTACAACAATAACGCCTATCTTTATACTACTGTGAAGGTTTGGTTTTTGCAGCACCCAATCAAAACGATTCTTCATCTTTCACATTTGTCTCTCTACCCCTACTATGCTTAAACTACCTCTACTTCTCTTAATACTTCAAAACAACCCTTCTTTTTAATCCTACAACTAATTCTCCAAATAGCCCTTACTTCCAACAATTACCCCTATTTTTTAACCACTGTGATGGGTAGGTTATTGCAGCGCCCAATCAAACGATTCATCATCTTTCATATTTGTCGATCTACCCCTACTATGCTTAAACTACCCCTACTCCTCTTAATACTTCACAAAACAGCCCTTCTTTTTCATTCTATCCCTAATTCTCTAAATAGCCCTTACTTCCAACAATTACCCCTATCTTTTTACTACTGTGAAGGGTTGGTTTTTGCAACACCCAATCCAAACGATTCATCATCTTTCATATTTGTCGATCTACCCCTCCTTTGCTTAAACTACCCCTACTTCTCTTAATACTTCAAAATATCCCTACTTTTTAAACATATCCCTAATTCTCTAAATATCCGTTACTCCTAAAAATTACCCCTTTCTTTTTACTACTATGAAGGGTTGGATTTACAGCACCCAATGCAAATGATTCATCATCTTTCATATTTGTCGATCTACACCTCCTATGCTTTAACTACCCCTACTTCTCTTAATACTTCAAAACAACCCTACTTTTTATTCGTACCACTAATTATCTAAATAGCCCTTACTTCCAACAATTAACCCGATTTTTTAACTACTGTGAAAGGTTGGTTTTTGTAGCACCCAATCCAAGTGATACATCATCTTTCATATTTGTCGATCTACACTTACTATACCTAAACTACCTCTACCCCTCTTAATACTTCATAAAACAACCCTTCTTTGTAATCCTAACCCTAATTATCTAAATAGCCATTATTTCCGACAATTAACAGAATCTTTTTACTACTTTGAAGGGTAGGTTTTTGCAGCACCCAATCCAAATGATTCATCATCTTTTATATTTGTCGATCTATTCCTCCTATGCTTAAACTACCTTACTTCTCTTAATACTTCAAAACAGCCCTTCTTTTTAATAGTACCACTAATTTTCTAAATAGCCCTTGCTTCCAACAATTACCCCTATATTTTAACTATGTGAAGGGTTGGTTTTTGCAGCAACCAAGCCAAACGATTCATCATTTTTAATATTTGTCAATCTACCCCTACTATGCTTAAACTACACCTACTTCTCTTAATACTTCAGAACAGTCCTTCTTTTAAATCCTACCCCTAAATCTCTAAATAGCCCCTACTTCCAACAATTACGCCAATCTTTTTACTACTGTGAAGTGTAACACCCTGTAATTTTAAATATTAAATTTTACAAATTAAAGAATACATAATGTCAAACGTGGGAATTAAGGGAAACGGGTTGCGCCATTGCATTCGTCTCCGAATTCTGCTTGAGATAGAGTCCGAGTTTGTGTGAATTGGACTTCGTATAAAGACACCCCTAAACTCTCAACCTTAGTGTCGACCTGGGGGTCGACCCCCCCGCCCCCCAGGATAGATCTGAAAAAATGATGACTTTTTGACTCAGTTCCGAGTCATTAGGGCTGAGGTGTCATTCTATCTTGACTGGATGGTCTTGATTGATTCTAGGTTAATCTGACAGCTCTTAATTAATTAATTTTCTACAAAAACACCCCTAAACTCTCAACCCTAATCACGCAAATTCATAACAAGAGCCGCCATGCCGTCAATGGAGAACCTAGAGTAGCTACCACACACTTTCAACCCTAAAGCAAGATAGAGGCTTGAATCAAAATCAAATCGAATCTAAATAACAACTAAATCTACATCAAAGGCGAGCAATTTAGTTTCAAAATACAGATCCCAGAAAGACAAGACTATTCTTTTTAATTGTGAGTATGATAGCTTTCACAAAATAATTCATTAAGTTAATTATGACAAGGTATAATTGGGATTATGAGAATATGATTTTGAATCATGTGATGTAAATTATATGTATGTTTGTGGTGTTGGATCATATGTTAGTTCTTTTATGAATTTTATGCGAGACAGATCATATGCGAATCTCATGCAAGTTGAATCATATATCTTATGCAAGTTGAATCATATATCTTATGCAAATTGAATCATATATCTTATGTAAGTTTGTGATGATTGGATCATATACACATGTATGAATCTTATGCAAGTTTGGGTTGTTGAAATATATGTGAAACATGTATATGCATGTGCTAGTTTATGTGACATTAATCTACATGTTTAGATTTATATGCAAGATTACACCTTTATGTTTAGATCTATATGCAAGATTACACATTTATGTTTAGATCTATAAGAAAGATTACACATTTGTGTTTAGATCGATATGCAAGTTTACATCTTTATGTTTAGACCCATATGCAAGTTCACACCTTTATGTTTATGTCCATATGCAAGTTCACACCTTTTTTTTGGATCTATAGCAGTACATAAGTTATGCAAGTTTATGCCCATTAGCTATGCTAGTTTCCTATCATATGCTAGTTTGAATGAGATATATATATATATATGCAAGTTTATGTCATGATCCTTAGATCTATTTTATGCGTTATGTGATGTTGTTTTTCTTTTTATAAGTTAGATTATTTGCGAGTCTAACATATGTCATATTAAAGCTTGCGAATAGTGTGGGGATGATGGGATAATATTTAATATACATAAAATTGTGAGTTGGCATAAAATGGCCTTAAAAAGGCATATAATTAATTTGAGACATTAACTGGCATAATTGGTCTTTATGGACATAATTTTAAGAGACAATTTTGGACATAAATAAATTTGGAATTTATTGACAAATTTGAATAGGGATACTAATCCAATTTGGGGTTAAATAAAGATGTGTAATAATAAACCGCCTAATACACGAGGTTAGGCTCGTTTGCGGCATTAGACTGCCCGGACCCGCCCGGAAAATCCAGCAACTGCGAATGCCAGTCTAATATGGGAGGTCTTTACAAGGTTATTGTTCTAATGATTTAAGTAACACTTAACCAGATAAACATGTGGTGGGACATGGGGTGTTAAGTGGGTGCCTTTGGTGGCATGTGAAATACGATTAGATGCACTTAACCAAGATTGAAACATGTAAGAAGATATGAATAAGAATGGGGTTAAGTGGGGAAACCTTAGTGGGGACCAAGCATAGGTGGAAGGCTTGTGTTTAGCATGGGGTCCCTTTTCAAGCCAGTAACCCATTAAGCATGTTTGTGAGCTCATACCAAGTCGGGGATGGGACATGCTTATTGGATTCGATTGTAAGAGGTCAAAACGGGTTAGCGGTGGTAACGCAAGTCCAACGTGGTCATCTGAGTGCATAGGGCCGGGATGGTAGGTAAGATGTTGTTGCATCGTGTAGAAATAAGCCGTGCATCTTTGGTGGTATCGGGTTTCCACTTTGAGGAGTGATACACCCCACTATGGGACCAACACGGGTATCTACGAGTTAGACAGCCGATCGAATGGGGGTAGTGGGTACAACTAGTGGAGATAGGGGCAAACGACACTTATGAAGGCAGCTAGGTGTACACGAAACTACCATTATCATTATTAAGTTCTGTAGGCGGGACCAACTTTTAGGGTGACTAGTGGTGGTGCAGTATAGTAATTATCCTATAGTGATTAGGAACGAGGTTAATGCCATAATATTCCTCTTATTTTCTTTGTCATGCCCACTTGTTTCATGGTCATATCTTGTCTTACCAGTTTATGCCTTATTCTAGTTACTTTAATAATTATATTGTTAAAGTTATTGTACTCCCTAGACTTTATGTCTGACCCCTTGTTTTCTTCTCTTTTCTTCCTTCCTCCGACCCCCCCCCCCCCCCGTTCTCAGGGTGGGACTAGTACAAGCGGAGCTTGATCTTGGATCTCTTTCTCTCTTATTTGGATGTGATTGGATTGCTGAAAGTAAAGTTCAGCTCATCTCTTTTATGGCAACTTGTGTTGGGGTATATGCTTTTTATTTTATGTACTCTAAAACAATTTATCAAGATGGATATTAAGTGTACTTTGTTTATGAAGTTGTTTTAATCAAACTATTTCTCTACTGCAACAAAAGTTTTTTAAAAAATTTTCAAGTACCATTATTTATATTTGTCTTGTTATATTCTGTTCTATACACTAAATATTCTCCATGTAAGTTAATGCATTCCCTTTGTGAGTGACACTAATGGACGTGGGGTGTTACATGTGGTATCAGAGCTGAAGGTTACCAGAACAGATATGAATTTTGGAAAACTATTTTGCAAAAATCATTTTATAAAGAAATACTTTCAAAAATATGTTTTAAGGAAAGTATTTTCAAGAGAAAAGTTTGTTTTAAAAACATAACCCCCAAGATCAATATATCTTTCTTTCAAATTCTCCGTTTTGAATCTCTTCATTTTCTTTTCAGCATGTCTAGAATTCCTGAGATACCCAAGGGGGTACCGATACTAGGATGGTTTAGAAGGTATCTGGAAGCTAGGGCCAATGTCGCAGGCCCAGCAAATCCTCCTCCTCCTCCTTGTGTTGATCCTTTTGCAAAGATATGCAAAGATTTTAGGGCAATGGGCGGGAAACCTTTTCACGGATCAAAGACGTTTGTTGAAGCTCAAAATTTGCTTAAGAAGGTGGAAGATCTATTTAGTATTTTCGACGTAGAAGACGGAAGGAAGGTCCAATTGGCTGCTTGGTTAATGAAAGACGAAGCCTCATTTTGGTGGAAAGTCACGAATGGAGAGCGTCCGGTGGAGACATGGATGGATTTCAAGCGTAGGTTCAGAATGAAGATTCTCACACGAGCAGAAGAGAATTTATATATGGAAAGATTCTTGGCTTTAAAGCAAGGGGATTTATCAGTAAATGAGTACATCAACAAGTTCGATCAGTTGTCGAGATTTGGCTTGGAATTGGTAAACACACCTGAGAAGAAGGCCCCGAGATTCGCTAAAGGTTTGAATGAGCCGCTACATGGGTTGGCTATGACCCACATTCCGATGGTGGCTACCTTTGAGAAACTGGTTGACATGGCGCTTATGCATGAGGAAGAGAAAGGTACGAATGCTAATAAGGCACCGAGGAAGAAAGGAGACCAGAAGAATGCACAACAACAAAACAAGAGCGGCGGGAAGAACAATAATAGCAAGGGAAAGAAAAAGTGCTTTAATTGTGGGACACCAGACCATCTGAGCAAGGACTGTAGGAAAAAGAAGAAGACTGGTTGTTTCCACTGTAGAGAGGCATGACATCTAGTTAAACACTGCCCAAGGAAACAGGGGCAAGGGCAAAGAGTAGGGTCCTCTTCTGGAGGGCAGCTTCAGGCTCTCATGGCACCAGGACCGCAGGGAGGTAGAAACATTTCCGTTGAAAGTTTAGTTTTTCTGTTTCGATCATCCTGTTCATACAAATGTTGCATATAAATGTGTGTGCATATTTATTAATGGATGTATAATGGTTGTGTTATCATGTGGATGCTGCATTTTGATGAATAGTTGTGCACACATGTAGAAATAATATGTATCGATAGGATTCTTTCGCATACATATTGGACGCATGGCACTATCATGATTTGCATTAAGAAGGTCAACTGAATAAGTAGACCGCTTGATTTTGCATTAGATAAGGAACATATACACACACTTCTTGCATATGTTCATACAACATTAGAAATTTTGTAAGGACAATGGATGCCTGTGTTTGATGGTTGAGTAGATGGATGATTGGATGTTAGGAAATGCATTCTCCTTAATTTGGAGATTTCGAGGGAGAAATCCTTTGAGGAGCGGAGAATGTAACACCCCGTAATTTTAAATATTAAAGTTAACAAATTAAAGAACACTGAATTTCAAATGTGGGAATTAAGGGAAACGGGTTGTGCCATTGCATTGTCTCAGAAATCTGCTTGAGATAGATTCCGAGTTTGTGTGAATTGGAATTCATATGAAGAAGTTATGGCCTTCCGAAGTTACAGAAATTAATTAAATTAAAAACAGCTTAGGCTCAGGAATTAAAATTTGAATTCAAAACAGGGACCAGGTCGACTAGGGGGTCGACCCTGTGTCGACCTCCCCTATACAGGTCGACCTTAGTGTCGACCTGGGGGTCGACCTGCCACCTCCCCCACCCCCCCGGACAGATCTGAAAAATGACGAATTTTTGACACGGTGCTGAGTCATTAGGGCTGAGGTGTCATTCTATCTGGACTGGATGGTCTTGATTGATTCTAGGTTAATCTGACGGCTCTTAATTAATTAATCTTCTATAAAAACACCCCTAAACTCTCAACCCTAATCACACAAATTCATAACAAGGGCCGCCATGCTATCAATGCAGAACCTAGAGTAGCCGCCATACACTTTCAACCCTAGAGCAAGATAGAGGATTGAAACAAAATCAAATCAAATCTAAATAACAACTAAGTCTACATCAAAGGCGAGCAATTCAGTTTTAGAATACAGATCCCAGGAAGATAAGACTATTCTTTTTAATAGTGAGTATAATAGCTTTTACAAAATAATTCATTAATTTAATTATGACAAGATATAATTGGGATTATGAGAATATGATTTTGAATCATGTGATGTAAATTATATGTATGTTTGTGGTGTTGGATCATATGTTAGTTCTTATATGAATTTTATGCAAGATGGATCATATGCGAATCTTATGCAAGTTGAATCATATATCTTATGCAAATTGGATCATTTATCTTATGTAATTTTGTGATGATTGGATCATATACACATGTACGAATCTTATGCAAGTTTGGGTTGTTGAAATATATGTGAAACTTGTATATGCATGTGCTAGTTTATGTGACATTAATCTACATGTTTAGATCTATATGCAAGATTACACCTTTATGTTTAGATCAGTATGCAAGATTACACCTTTATGTTCAGATCCATATGCAAGTTTACATCTTTATGTTTAGACGCATATGCGAGTTCACACCATTATGTTTAGATCAATACGCAAGTTCATACCTTTATTTTTGGATCTATAGCTGTAACACCCCGTGTATTCTATAATAGTGAAATTCACAAATTAAAGTATAACTAATTTCAAATCAAATAATTAAGCAAAACGGGATATGCCATTGCGTTTGTCTCGGAATTCTGCTAAGGATAGAGTCCGAGTTTGCTTAAAACGGACTCCGTATGAAGAAGATATGGCCTCTGGATGTTTGAGAATTCAGTTTAAAATTCAAACAGACAGAAACCGCTCAGAAATCATATTCGAATTTCAAAAATCGGGCAGGATTGGCCAGGGCAAGAGTTTTCCCGCCCAGGGCACCCAGGTCGACTAGGTAGTCGACCTGGTCTACCCAGGTCTACTGGGTAGTCGACCTGGGTGCCCCAGGTCGACTACCCAGTCGACACGAGGGCCGACTGGGGAGTCGACCTAGCCCCTGAGCTAGGTCGAACCCAGTCCCCCATGGCTGGCCTGGTCTGTGCTTGGCCGAATTTCTAAGGCTTGCCTTATCACTAGGGCTAAGTGTCAGCTCCTGATTGGTCTCTCCTTCAAACGAACGGCTAATATTAATCCAAGCTCCATCGACGGTTCTAATCAATTCACAAACTCTATAAAAAGGACCTAAGACTCCACCTAATTCATACAAATAAAAATTAGAATGAGACCGTCATGTTGCTGAGGAAAGACTAGAAGTAGCCGTCAAAATTGAGAGACGATTAGGAGGCAATTCGAAAGCTTAAAGCAATGAAAACTAAATCAAAACAATGCCTACAACAAAGGATAGCATCTCCAAATTCAGAATTCAGATTCCTGAATTGAAGATTGGTCATACGTTGTAAGTATAGTGCTATTCCGATGTGAATAAATAATTGTGTTTTGATTTGTGTAAAATGAGAAATAGAATTGTACTTTATTTGTGGTGATAATAATTCATATTTGTATGTTGCTATGATTCTAAGCGATTTGGGATGTTGTGGTATAACGATTGGATATTTGCAAGTATGTGATTCATGTCGAAAGTTAACAACTACTTGTTTGTGGTAGTTTATTACAACACCTATTGGATAATTAAAAGTATATGATTCACGTTGAAAGAAATGACTATATGTTTGTGGTAGTTTATTTGAGATTCATGCAAGTATATGATTCACTATTATGCCAACATAATACATATTATAATCACTTTTAGTGTAGTTGGATCCATTTGGGTATTATGACTTATGTGAATTTATGTTGGAATTGGCATCATGATTCAAGTGTAAAACCATACTTTTGTATTAGAGACAAAAGTAAGCATCTTTGTGAACTTGTGTTGACTCTATTAACATGACTAAACTATGTTTGGTGTTATGCATAATTGAAAAACATGTTTTGGGCCTATGTTGTTATCAAAATCATATGATAATATATTTGACACATAATTAAGTTAGATTTACATTCCAATTGCAAGTTTGCATGAATAGATTAAAAACCATGATTTCATGTATAGGTATGTTTATGCCATGATTATATGAATAGATCAAAAACCATGATTTCATGTTTAGGTATGTTTATGCCATGATTATATGCCATTACAATGCAAGTTCACAAGTGCCAAATTTATGTTAATTAGTTCGCTATGTTGCAAGTTCATGCGTTCACACTCCCCTTTTCATGTTACTTAGAATATATAAACACCATGTTCTAAGCCTCCCCTTTTTCATGTGGCTAAGTTGGGTTTAAATGTTAAACCCAACATATGTTATATTGTAGCAAACATATGAAACGGGGGTAATGACGTTTGGGTTAAAATATAAAACATATGTGTTGGCATGTTTGACGCATGCCAACGACCTTGAAAAACAATTAAGTGGTGTAAATTAATTTTACCCAATAAAGATGAATTTGAATAATGGGCCGCAAATATTTACATATGAAAAGAAAAGAGACAAAATATGTAAATTTAGAAAATACGATGTGTTTAACCCGATGTTGGATTGAGTTGTGATGTAAACCTGCCCGGAACTGCCCGGCTGTCCAGTAGTCACAACAATACCTATCCAATGTGGGTGGTTAAACACGGAGCCCAATAAAGACCCGAGGTTAGACTGAGTTGCGGCGTAAGACTGCCCGGACCCAACCGGCAACAGGCAGCCACAACAATACGTGTCTAATGTGAGAGGTCGAGGCTTTAATAAGACAATTAAGGCTGAATCAGGATTGATAGGATTAAGTAAATTGAATTAATACTTAATCAAAATGGAACATGCTAAACTATACAGACTGATTGGGGGTTAGGTTTACAAAACACTTAACCAACTTAGCATGTTGGCTAGAAATAGAAAACCTAGTAGCGGGGGACCCTTTTCAGCAGTAACCGTACAAGGTGTATCAGGATACCCTAAACTAGGTAGGGTGGGGCACGATTACTGGGCTGACTGTAAGAGGTCAAATCGACGGCGGTGGTGCAGAAGTGTAGGTTCTAACGGGGTGTGGGCGTGCACACACTCCAACGCAGAAAAATAAGGCACTGGGCACCAGTAGTATACCTGTGCATTTAGGATTGTGTCGGGCCAACACCATGGGACTTGATACACCCCATGGTGGAACCAGCATAGGTAACTACAACAACGGGGGCCGTATGACACAAGTAATTATGGGAGTAGGAGCCGATCATCAGAAATGGATCACTTCACCCTGATTATGGGGTGCCTGTTGGGAACTAGTTTATATGGGTATAGAGATTAATAAGGGATACGATAGTACATTCGAATCTAGACAACTTAATCAAGTTTATAGTGCTTTCCCATTTCCAGGTTATACTTATCATGCCCAGTTCTTTATTCATAAACTGAACAGTCCTAGACTTACTCAGGCTTTATGTCTGACTCTACTTTTCTTTCGTCTTCTTTTCTTTCGTTCCCCCCTAGGTCCACAGGGAGGGAATACCGTAGCTTGACCAATTTTCACATCCAGCTTGAAGAGAAAGAATGTATTGCTTGGATCTTTTTCGCTTTGGACTATGCCTTTGGACAACAATTAAGGGACTTATGCAGTTTATTTATGTTTTTATGCTTCTTTAAATAATGAAATCAAGACAATTATGAAGATGTAATGATTTTGGTTGTATTGTAAGACAATTATAGCATGGTTTGTGTAACAGGTATTTTAATGAAATAAAAGTTGTTGTTGTTTCCAGCTATTCAAAAATATGTGTTCTTATATCTTCTTGTGTATCTGTGACTTATACTTATAAACCTCCACCAAAATTAGGGCATTCCCTTTGAGAGTGACCCTAATGGAGGTGGGGTGTTTCACTTGGTATCAGAGCATAGGTTTACCAAATAAGATAAAAAGTTTTGAAAAATTTGTTTCCGAAAAGAAAAATTTTAAAAAGCATTTTTAAAGATAAAATATTATTTTATTTTAAAAAGGCATAGTCCCCCACAAAGCCATAGGTACTATCTTTTATCCTTCGTATGAAATGTACCCTTTTTGTTTCTGCATTTCCGAAGAACTTAACTTGCCAGAGGGTATACTATTACCTAGTTGGTTCAGACGATTCTTAGAAGCGAGGGCCACTCAGTCAGGTCATACCGTTCCTCCTCCCATAGCTGCGGGAAATCATCCAGCTGCAGCAACACCTCTTCCTCCACCTCCTCCGCGGGGTAATACTTTTGCTAAGATATGTAAAGACTTTAAATCTATAGGAGGAAAGGACTGTCACGGAACCGAGTCCTTCGTGGCAGCCAGGAATTGGCTGAAGGAAAGCGAGGACTTATTCGTCATCTTTGAGGTAGAAGATAGGAAGAAGGTACAACTGACAGTATGGGTACTTAAAGGCGAGGCTTCCTACTGGTGGGAAATCACCAATGCAGAAAGACCAGTGGAAACATGGGAGGACTTTAGGGCAAGGTTTGAGGCTAAATTTCTCTCAGAAGCTGAAAGGAGTCTTCAGTTGGAAAAATTCTTATTTCATAAGCAAGGGAATATGACAGTCCAAGAGTATGTTAATCAGTTCGATCAGCTGGCTAGGTTCGGACTGGACCTAGTCAACACTCCGCATAAGAAGGCTCTCCGCTTTGTCAAAGGATTGAACGAGCCATTACACAGTTGGGCCATGACCCATATACCAATGTGGGCTACGTATTAAAGGTTGGTGCAGATGGCATTGCTGAACGAAGAGGATAAGGGCAAGAAGGAGACAAAGGCAGAAAGCTCTCAAGGGAAGAAAGAGGGTTTATAGCCTAAGAAGACACACTTTAAGAAGGGCGGGAAAGACAACAAAGAGAAGAGGAAGTGTAATTTATGTGGAAAAGTGGGGCACTTAGTGAAAGATTGCCAAAAAAAGAAGGCCAAGATGAATGTTGGGCGCTTTTCTTGCGGTGAGACAGGCTACATGGCTAAGGATTGCCCAAAGAAATGAGGGCAGGGGCAGAGGGCTAGATCCACCTCAGGGCCACAGGTTCATGTGCTAGAAGTGCCACCTCTGCAACAGCGAGGTATAAATACTTCTGTAGAAAGTGTAGTTTATCTTTATGATCACCCAGTTCGCACTTTATTTGATTCTTGCGCATCACACTCCTTTATCTCATCTGCTTTAGTAGAATCTCTGCACCTAGGAACAAGTATGGTAGAGGACCCCTTAATTGTTTCAAATCCAATTGGGGGCCCAGCCCATTTGTCTATAATCTATGTGGGATTGAAAATTTCTATTCTAAGCGTAGAATTTAGATGTAGTGCCTTTGTTTTGGGCTTCTCGGGATATGGTTAGATTTTGGGCATGGATTGGCTATCCAGTAATGGTGCCATCCTGGATTGTGAGAAAAGGGTAGTTAGGCCTCTGACCCAACTCGGTAACACTCTGAAATTACTTGTAACCCCTCATATGCGGTTATGCTTAATTATCTTGAATCGCTAGATGCCTCTGTTGAAAGTTTGCAATCGGTTAGAGTGGTCCGGGAATATCCGGATGTCTTCGAAGAGGTGAAGAGCTTGCCTCCGAAGCGGGAGATAGACTTCTGCATATATCTTGTAGATAATGCAAAGCCCGTTGCGTTTCCCGTTAGACACATGGCTCCACGGGAAAGGAAGGAGCTCAGTAAACAGATTAAAGAGCTTCTAGAGAAGGGGTTCATTAGAAGGAGCATTTCAGAATGGGGCTCTCCAGTGGTGTTCGCTACAAAGGCGGATGGTTCACTTCGTCTGTGTTGACTATAGGGAGCTCAACAAGCTAACGAAAAAGAATAGGCACCCTCTCCCCAGAATTGACGATCTATTTGATCAGCTTGTAGGAGCGTCTGTTTTCTCCCAACTCGATTTGGCGACCGGTTTTCATCAGCTAAGGGTGGCTGAAGATAGCATCGATAAAACGACATTCAGAACCCCAGATGGCTTCTTTGAATGGCTTGTCATGCCCTTCGGCTCGACAAACGCACCCACTTACATCGTGGACCTGATGAGTAGGGTGTTCAGGGAATTCCTCAACAAGTTCGTAGTGGTCTTCGTAGACGATATCCTTATCTTCTCAAAGAGAGAAGAGGAACATGCTCAGCACTTAAGGGCAATCATGGAAACTCTGCCAGTCCATCAGCTAAAAGCCAAATTCTCCAAATGCCATCTTCGGAGAGAGGAAGTAAGGTTTCTTGGGCACATAGTATCCAAAGAAGGGTTAACTGTAGACTCGGCTAAGGTAGTAGCGGTGCAGGATTGGAAGACACCAAAGAACGCAACAGAAGTCCGAAGCTTTCTCGGGCTAGCAGGCTTCTATCGGAAATTCATCAGAGACTTTGCAAAAATATCGGCTCCGCTCATAAGGCTGACGAAGAAGAATCTAATGTTCAATTGGGACTTGGATTGCGAGTTTGCTTTCCAACGACTGAAAAGGGCTCTTACAACAGCCCCAGTTTTGACGTTGCCAGATGGAAGCAAGATGTTCACAGTTTATACAGATGCATGTGGGACAGGGCTAGGCGCTGTCTTAATGCAAGAAGGAAGGGTAGTAGCTTATGGCGGGAGACAATTGAAAGTTCATGAAAAGAACTACCCGTCCCACGATCTTGAGTTAGCTGCTATCGTCTTTGCATTCAAATCTTGGCGACACTATCTCCTAGGTGAGAAGTTCAAACTTTACACTGACCATAAATCATTGAAATGTCTTTTCTCGCAGAAAGACCTTAACTTAAGGCAACAAAGAAGGATGGAGTTTCTTGCCTCGTACGATTTCGAGATCTCCTACACTCCGGGCAAAGGCAACGTAGTGGTAGACGCGTTGAGCCGAAAGAAACTAACCCTACGCCCGCTGTTTGTTGAAAGACAAAGCCTAGAGTTTATAGCCAGCTTTGACTTTAGGCCCTCCTCCGATTTTGTACCGGGCTTGCTAGCATCTCTCGAAGTACGCCCGAATTTAGTGGACTCAATAGGGACAGCAAAACGCGAAGACCCTCAACTTGTGGAGACGATTGATAGGCTAATTAGGGGTGAGACTTCAAGTCACCTCAGCAGATACTCCATCGACGATAAGGGTTGGCTAAGGCGAGACGGAAGACTATGCGTCCCACAGACAAGCGATTTAGTAAAGAAGGTTCTCGAGGAAGCACATCACTCCAAGATGACAATACACCCAAGCGGAGATAAAATGTACAAGGACATACAGAGAACTTTCTTTTGGAATGGCATGAAGAAGGACGTGGCAGATTTCGTTTCTAAGTGTATGGTTTGCCAACAGGTTAATGCGGAACAGAAAAAGCCTGGCGGTCTGCACCATCCTTTAGACGTCCCGAAGTGGAAGTGGGATAGCATCTCAATGGAGTTCATTGCTGGGCTGCCTAGGTCTAGAAGAGACAACACTAGCATTTGGGTAATAGTGGATTGGCTTACTAAAAGCGCCCACTTTTTACCTGTCAAGAGTAAAAGAACTGCCTCATCCCTAGCATCTCTTTACCTCAAGGAAATTGTTAGACTCCATGGAATAACCTCCAGCATTGTTAGTGACCGAGACCATATCTTCACAAGTGAGTTTTGGTAGAGTCTGCAAGAAGCGGTAGGCACACAGTTATGCTTGAGCGCAGCCTATCATCCCCAAACCCACGGCCAGACAGAAAGAGTGAACAGAGTTTTGGAGGACCTTTTAAGATTGTGCGTCCTTGACTTTGGAGGGACGTGGGAAGACCGTCTTCCTTTGGGGGAATTTGCCTACAACAACAGCTACCAAGCCACCATCGGAATGGCGCCCTTCGAAGCTTTATATGGAAGACCGTGCCGATCGCCCACTTGTTGGTGGGAGTCTACTGACAAGCTCATACGTGGACCAGATATGATCCGAGAGACTTCAGAAAAAGTAGACTTAATACAGAGAAGAATGAAGACAGCCTAAGACAGACAAAAATCCTACGCCGACAAGAGGAGTACCGACCTTGAATTTGAGGTTGGGGACAGAGTGTTTCTTAAGGTATCTCGGCTAAGGAACATTGTTCGTTTTGGAATCACAGGAAAGCTAGCACCAAGGTTCGTAGTACCATTTCCTATTATCGAGAAAATTGGAAAATGGACTATAGATTAGAGCTACCCGAAAAGCTGGCCGTAGTTCACAACATCTTTCACGTTTCGCACCTACGAAAATGTCTACATGAATCTACTGAAGTGGTAGAGCCAAATATCCTAGAAGAAGCTGAAGTGGAATGCGAAGCAACCGTGAGGAAAGTTCCAACCCGCATATTAGGAACGGAAGTGAAAAAGCTACGCAGTCGCGAAGTCAAGCTCGTCAAAGTTCAGTGGAGCGATGCCGAGGGAGATGCAACTTGGGAAAATGAAGCTAGAATACGCGCATCATACCCTTTTCTTTTCGAGGGTACATCTTTGATCTTTCTTTTTCCTTAAGTTGCGCTTTTATCTATCTTTTTAGGTATATCTCCTCGACCTTATCTTTTAGTAGAAACTCTTTGGATGAAAACATGTAATTGAAACATGTTATGGATGATGGTTGCAAGTGGTTGCAAGTGATTGCTAGTGGTTGCTCGTGGTTGCATACACATACAAAATTTAGGTTTTAGACCGGCTCAGTCACTTCATGTTGCATATGCATATATGTATTTATATTCGTATGTGGTTGAAGTTTAATGTATTGTCATATGGATGTTGCATTTATATGAATGATCGTGCACTCATGTAGAATCATGAATAGGAAAATTTGCATACATAATGGATTCATGACACTTACATAATTTGCATTAAGGAGGTCAACTGAATCAGTAGACCGACTGATTTTGCATTAGATAAGTACATGTACACACACTTCGCATATGATCATGAAGCAGTAGAAGTCTTTTAAGGACAATGGATGCTCGTGTTTGATGGATGAGTAGATGGATGTTTGGGTGTTAGGATGTACATTCTTCCTGAACTTGAAGATTTTGGGGACGAAATCCTTTTAAGCGGGGGAGAATGTAACACCCCGTGTATTCTATAACAGTAAAATTCACAAAATAAAGTATAACAAATTTCAAATCAAAGAATTATGGGAAACGGGATACGCCATTGCGTTTGTCTCGGAATTCTACTTAGGATAGAGACCGAGTTTGCATAAAACGGACCCCATATGAAGAAGATATGGCCTCCGGAAGTTTCAGAATTCAGTTTAAAATTCAAACAGACAGAAACAATTCAGAAATCAGATTCGAATTTCAGAAATCGGGTCGGATTGGCCAGGGCGGGAATTTTCCCACCCAAGGCACCCAGGTCGACTGGGTAGTCGACCTGGGGCACCCAGGTCGAATACAAAGTCGACACGGGGGTCGACTGGGGAGTCGGTCTGGCCCCTGAGTCAGGTCGAACCCTGCCCCCTCGGCTGGCCTGGTCTGTGCTTGGCCGAATTTCTCAGCCTTGCCTTGTCACTAGGGCTAGGTGTCAGCTCCTGATTGGTCTCTCCTTCAAACGAACAGCTAATATTAATCCAAGCTCCATCGACGGTTCCAATCAATTCACAAACTCTATAAAAAGGACCTAAGACTCCACCTAATTCATACAAATAAAAATTGGAATGAGACCGTCATGCTACTGAGGAAAGACTAGAAGTAGCCATCAAAATTGAGAGACGATTAGGAGGCAATTCGAAAGCTTAAAGCAACGACAACTAAATCAAAACATCGCCTACAACAAAGGATAGCATCTCCAAATTCATAATTCAGATTCCTGAATTGAAGATTCGTCATACGTTGTAAGTAGAGTGCTATTCCGATGTGAATAAATAATTGTGTTTTGATTTGTGTAAAATGAGAAATAGAATTGTACTTGATTTGTGGTGATAATAATTCATATTTGTATGTTGCTATGATTCTAAGCGATTTGGGATGTTGTGGTATAACGATTGGATATTTGCAAGTATGTGATTCATGTCGAAAGTTAACAACTACATGTTTGTGGTAGTTTATTACAACACCTATTGGATAATTGCAAGTATATGATTCATGTTGAAAGAAATGACTATATGTTTGTGGTAGTTTATTTGGGATTCATGCAAGTATATGATTCACTATTATGCCAACATAATATATATTATAATCACTTTTAGTGTAGTTGGATCCGTTTGGGTATTATGACTTATGTGAATTTATGTTGGAATTGGCATCACGATTCAAGTGTAAAACCATACTTTTTTATTAGAGACAAAAGTAAGCATCTTTGTGAACTTGTGTTGACTCTATGAACATGACTAAACTATATTTGGTGTTATGCCTAATTGAAAAACCTGTTTTAGGCCTATATTGTTATCAAAATCATATGATAATATATGTGACACATAATTAAGTTAGATTTACATTCCAATTGCAAGTTTGCATGAATAGATTAAAAACCATGATTTCACGTTTAGGTATGTTTATGCCATGATTATATTAATAGATCAAAAACCATGATTTCATGTTTAGGTATGTTTATGCCATGATTATATGAATAGATCAAAAACCATGATTTCATGTTTAGGTATGTTTATGCCATGATTATATGCTATTACAATGCAAGTTCACAAGTGCCAAATTTATGTTAATTAGTTCGCTATGTTGCAAGTTCATGCGTTCACACTCCCCTTTTTTTGTTACTTAGAATATATAAACACCATGTTCTAAGCCTCCCCTTTTTCATGTGGCTACATTGGGTTTAAATGTTAAACCCAACATATGTTATATTGTAGCGAACGTATGAAACGGGGGTAATGACGTTTGGGTTGAAATATAAAATATATGTGTTGGCATGTTTGACGCATGCCAACGACCTTGAAAAACAATTAAGTGGTATAAATTAATTTTACCCAATAAAGATGAATTTGAATAATGGGCCACAATTATTTACATATAAAAAGAAAAGAGACAAAATATGTAAATTTAGAAAATACGATGTGTTTAACCCGAGGTTGGATTGAGTTGTGATGTAAACCTGCCCGGAACCGCCCGGCTGTCCAGTAGTCACAACCATACCTATCCAATGTAGGTGGTTAAACACGGAGACCAATAAAGACCCAAGGTTAGACTGAGTTGTGGCGTAAGACTGCCCGGACCCAACCGGCAACAGGCAGCCACAACAGTACCTGTCTAATGTGAGAGGTCGAGGCTTTAATAAGACAATTAAGGCTGAGTCAGGATTGATAGGATTAAGTAAATTGAATTAATACTTAATCAAAATGGAACATGCTAAACTATACAGACTTATTGGGGGTTAGGTTTACAAAACACTTAACTAACTTAGCATGTTGGCTAGAAATAGAAAACCTAGTAGTGGGGGACCCTTTTCAGCAGTAACCCTACGAGGTGTATCAGGATACCCTGAACAAGGAAGGGTGGGGCACGATTACTGGGCTGACTGTAAGAGGTCAAATCGACGGCGATGGTGCAGCAGTGCAGGTTCTAACGGGGTGCGGGCGTGCACACACTCCGGCGCAGAAAAATAAGGCACTGGGCCCCAGTAGTATACCTGTGCATTCTAGGATTGTGTCGGGCCGCCACCATGGGACTTGATACACCCCATGGTGGGACCAACATAGGTAACTACAACAACGGGGGCCGTAAGACACATGTAATTATGCGAGTAGGAGCCGATCATTAGAAATGGATCACTTCACCCTGATTATTGGGTGCCTGTTGGGAACAAGTTTATACCGCAGCTTGACCAGTTTTCACATCCAGCTTGAAGAGAAAGAATGTATTGCTTGGATCTTTTTCGCTCTGGACTACGGCTTTGGACAAAAATTATAGGACTTATGCAGTTTACTTATGTTTTTATGCTTCTTTAAATAATGAAATCAAGACAGTTATGAAGATGTATTGATTTTGGAAGTATTGTAAGACAATTATGGCATGGTTTGTGTAACACGTATTTTAAAGAAATAAAAGTTGTTGTTGTTTTCCGCTATTCAAAAATATGTGTTCTTATATCTGTCTTGTGTATCTATGACTTATACTTATAAACCTCCACCAAAATTAGGGCATTCCCTTTGAGAGTGACCCTAACGGAGGTGGGGTGTTTCAATAGCAGTACATAAGTTATGCAAGTTTATGCCCATTAACTATGCGAGTTTCCTATCGTATGCAAGTTTGAATGAAATTCATATGCAAGTTTATGTCATGATCCTTAGATCTATTTTATGTGTTATGTGATGTTGTTTTTCTTTTTATAAGTAAGATTATTTGCGAGTCTAACATATGTCATATTAAAGCGTATGAATAGTGTGGGGATGATGGGATAATACTGAATATACATAAAATTGTGAGTTGGCATAAAATGGCCTTAAAAAGGCAAATAATTAATCTGAGACATTAATTGGCATAATTGTTTTTTATGGACATAATTTTAAGAGACAATTATGGATATAAATAAATTTGGAATTTATTGACAAATTTGAATAGGGATATTAATCAGATTAAAATGTGGTGGGACATGGTGCGTTAAGTGGGTGCCTTGGGTGGCATGTGAAATACGATTAGATGCACTTAACCAAGATTGAAACATGTAAGAAGACATGAATAAGAATGGGGTTAAGTGGGGAAACCTTAGTTCGGACCAAGCATAACTGGAAGGCTTGTGTTAAGCATGGGGGGCCTTTTCAAACCAGTAACCCATTAAGCATGTTTGTGAGCTCGACCCAAGTCGAGGACGGTACACGCTTACTGGATTTGATTGCAAGAGGTCAAAACGGGTTAGCGGCAGCAATGCAAGTCCAACGTGGTCATGTGAGTGCGTGGGCCCGGGCTGGAAGGTAAGACGTTGTTGCATCGTGTAGAAATAAGTCGTGCATCTTTGGTGGTATCGGGTTGCCACTTTGGGGAGCGATACACCCCACTGTGGGACCAGCACGAGTATCTACGAGTTAGATAGCCGATCGAATGGGGGTAGTGGGTACAACTAGTGGAGATAGGGGCAGACGACACTTATGAATGCAGCTAGGGGTACACGAAACTACCATTATCATTATTAAGTTCTGTAGGCTGGATCAGCTTTTAGGGTGACTAGTGGCGGTCCAATATAGTAATTATCCTATAGTGATTAGGAACGAGATTAACGCCAGAATATTCCTCTTATTTTCTTTGTCATGCCCACTTGTTTCATGGTCATATCTTGTCTTACCAGTTTATGCCTTATCCTAGTTACTTTAATAATTATATTGTTTAAGTTATTATATTCGCCAGACTTTATGTTTGACCCCCTTGTTTTCGCCTCTTTTCTTCCTCTCCCCCCCCCCAAGGTTCTCAGGGTTGGACTAGTACTAGTGGAGCTTGATCTTGGATCCCTTTCTCTCTCTTTTGGAAGTGCTTGGATTACTGAAAGTAAAGTTCATCTCATCTCTTTTATGGCTACTTGTGTTGGGATTTATGCTTTTTAATTTATGTACTCTGAAACAATTTATCAGGATGGATATTAAGTGTACTTGGTTTATGAAGTTGTTGTAATCAAACTATTTCTCCGCTGCAATAAAAGTTGTTTTAAAATTTTCAAGTACCACTATTTATATCTGTCTTGTTATATTTTGTTCTATACACTAAATAAGCACCATTGAAGTTAATGCATTCCCTTTGTGAGTGAAATTAATGGATGTGGGGTGTTACATGAAGGGTTGGTTTTTGCAGCACCCAAACAAAACGACTCGTCATCTTTCATATTTGTAGATCTACCCCTACTATGCTTAAACTACCCCTACTTCTCTTAATACTTCAAAACAACACTTATTTTTAATCCTACCCCTAATTCTCCAAATAGCCCTTACTTCCAACAACTACCCCTATTTTTTAACTACTGTGAAAGGTTGGTTTTTGCAACACCCAATCAAAACGATTCATCATCTTTCATATTTGTCGATCTACCCCTATTATGCTTAAACTACCACTACTCCTCTTAATACTTCGCAAAACAACCCTTCTTTTTCATTTTATCCCTAATTCTCTAAATAGCCCTTACTTCCGACAATTACCACTATTGGTTTACTACTGTGAAGGGTTGGTTTTGCAGCACCCAATCCAAATGATTCATCATCTGTCATATTTGTCGATCTAAACCTCCTATGCTTAAACTACCCCTACTTCTCTTAATACTTCAAAATATCCCTTCTTATTAATCGTATCCCTAATTCTCTAAATAGCCCATACTTCCAACAATTACCCCTTTCTTTTTACAACCGTGAAGGGTTAGATTTGCAGCACCCAATCCAAACGATTCATCATCTTTCATATTTGTCGATCTACGCCTATTATGCTTAAACTATCCCTACTCCTCTTATACTTCAAAATATCCCTTCCTTTTAATCATATCCCAAATTCTCTAAATAGCCCTTACATCCAACAATAACCTCTTTCTTTTTACTATTGTGAACGGTTTGATTTGCAGCACCCAATCTAAAAGATTCATCATCTTTCATATTTGTCGATCTACCCCTCCTATGCTCAAACTACCCCTACTTCTCATAATACTTCAAAACAAAAATTCTTTTTAATCGTACCACTAATTCTCTAAATAGCCTTTACTTCCAACAAATACCCATATTTTTAACTACTGTGAAGGGTTGGTTTTTTCACCGCCCAAACCAAACGATTCATCATCTTTCATATTTGTTGATCTTCCCCTACTGTGGTTAAACTACCCCTACTCCTCTTAATACTTCACAAAACAGCCCTTCTTTTTAATCATATTACTTCTAACAATTAGCCCTATCTTTTTACTACTGTGAAGGGTTGGTTTTTTGCAGACCCAATCCAAACGATTCATCCTCTTTCACATTTGTCGATCTACCCCACCTATGCTTAAACAACCTCTACTTCTTTTAATACTTCAAAATAGCCCTTCTTTTTAATCGTGTCCCTAATTCTCTAAATAGCCCTTACTTCAAACAATTACACCTATCTTTTTACTACTGTGAAGGGTTGGTTTTTGTAGCACCCAATCCAAACGATTCATCGTCTTTCATATTTGTCGATCTACCCATCTTATGATTAAACTACCTCTACTTCTCTTAATACTCCGAAATAGCCCTTCTTTTTAATCGTACCACTAATTCTCTAAATAGCCCTTACTTCCAACAATTACTCATATTTTTTAACTACTGTGAAGGGTTGTTTTTTTCAACACCCAATCTAAACCATTCATCATCTTTCTTATTTATCGATCTACACCACCTATGCTTAAACTACCTCTACTTCTCTTAATACTTCAAAATAGCCCTTCTTTTTAATCGTATCCCCAATTCCCTAAATTTCCCTTTCTTCCAACAATAACCCCTACCTTTTTACTACTATGAAGGGTTGGTTTTTGCAGCACCCAACCCACACGATTCATCATTTGTCATATTTATCGATCTACCCCTCCTATGCTTAAACTACGCCTACTTCTCTTAATACTTCAACACAACCCTTGTTTTTATTCGTACCACTAATTATCTAAATAGCCCTTACTTCCAAGAATTACCCCTATTTTTTAAATACTTTGAAGGGTTGGTTTTTTGTAGCACCCAATCCAAACGATTCAACATCTTTCATATTTGTCAATCTACCCCTACTATGCTTAAACTACCCCTGCTCCTCTTAATACTTCACAAAACAGCCCTTATTTTTTAATCCCATCACCAATACTCTAAATAGCCCTTACTTTCCACAATTAACCCTATCTATTTACTACTGTGAAGGGTTTGCTTTTGCAGCACCCAATCCAAACGATTCGTCATCTTTCATATTGTCGATCTACCCCTATTATGCTTAAACTATCCCGACTCCACTTAATACTTCAAAATATCCCTTCTTTTTAATTGTATCCCTAATTCTCTAAATAGCCATTACTTCCAACAATTACCCTTTTCTTTTTACTACTATGAAGGGTTGGATTTGCAGCACCCAATCCAAAAGTTTCATCATCTTTCATATTTGTCGATCTACCCCTCCTATGCTTAAACTACCCGTACTTCTCTTAATACTTCAAAACAGCCATTCTTTTTAATCGTACCACTAATTCTCTAAATAGCCCTTACTTCCAACAATTATCCCTATTTTTAACTACTGTGAAGTGTTTGTTTTTGCATCATCCAATCCGAACGATTCATCGTCTTTTATATTTGTCGATCTACCCCTACTATGCTTAAACTACCCCTACTCCTCTTAATACTTCATAAAACAGCCCTTCTTTTTAATCCTATTTATAATTATGTAAATAGCCTTTACTTCCAACAATTACCCCTATCTTCTTACTACTGTGAAAGGTTGGTGTTTCTAGCACCCAATCCAAACAATACATCATCTTTCACATTTGTCGATCTACTACACCTATGCTTAAACTACCTCTACTTCTTTTAATACTTCAAAATAGCCCTTCGTTTTAATCGTATCCCTAATTCTCTAAATTGCCCTTACTTCCAACAATTACCCCTATGTAGTTACTACTATGAAGGATTGGTTTTTGCAGCACCCAATCCAAACAATTCATCGTCTTTCATATTTGTCGATCTACCCCTCCTATGCTTAAACTACCCCTACTTCTCTTAATACTTCAAAACAACCCTTGTTTTTTATCGTACCACTATTTCTCTTTATAGCACTTACTTCCAAGAATTACCCCTATTTTTTAACTACTGTGAAGGGTTGGTTTTTTGCAACACCCAATCAAAACGATTCATCATCTTTCATATTTGTCTACCTACCCCTGTTATGCTTAAACTACCCCTACTCCTCTTAATACTTCACAAAACAGCCCTTCTTTTTAATCCTATCCCCAATTCTCTAAATAGCCCTTACTTTCAACAATTATCCCTATCTATTTACTACAGTGAGTGGTTGATATTTGCAGCACCCAATCAAAACGATTCATCATCTTTCATATTTGTCGATATACCCCTATTATGCATAAACTATATACTTCAAAATATCCCTTATTTTTAATCGTATCCCAAATTCTCTAAATAGCCCTTACTTCTAACAATTACCCCTTTCTTTTTACTACTGTGAAGGGTTTGATTTGCAACACCCAATCCAAACGATTCAACATCTTTCATATTTGTCGATCTACCCCTCCTATGCTCAAACTACTCATACATCTCTTAATACTTCAAAACAGCCCTTCTTTTTAATCGTACCACTAATTCTCTATATAGCCCTTACTTCCAACAATTACCCCTATTTTTAACTCCTGTAAAGGGTTAGTTTTTGCACCGCCCAATCCAAACGATTCATCATCTTTCATATTTGTCGATCTTCCCCTACTATGGTTAAACTACCCCTACTCCTCTTAGTACTTCACAAAACAACCCTTCTTTTTAATCATATCCCTAATTCGGTAAATAACCCTTAATTCCAACAATTAGCCCTATCTTTTTACTAATGTGAAGGGTTGGTTTTTGCAGCACCCAATCCAAACGATTCATCATCTTACATATTTGTCGATCTACCCCACCTATGCTTAGTAAACCTCTACTTCTTTTAATACTTCAAAATAGCCTTTCTTTTTAATCGTATCCCTAATTCTCTAAACTGCCCTTACTTCCATAAATTACCCCTATCTTTTTACTACTGTGAAGGGTTGGTTTTTGCCGCACCCAATCCAAACGATTTATGGTCTTTCATATTTGTCGATCTAACCATTCTATGCTTAAACAACCCCTACCTCTCTTAATACTTCAAAACAACCCTTCTCTTTAATCGCACCACTAATTCTCTAAATAGGCCTTACTTCCAACAATTACTCCTATTTCTTAACTACTGTGAAGGGTTGGTTTTTTCAATACCCAATCTAAACGATTCATCATCTTTCATGTTTGTCGATCTACCCCTCCTATGCTTAAACTACCCCTACTTCTCTTAATACTTCAAAATAGCCCTTCTTTTTAATCGCATTCCTAATTCTATAAATAGCCCTTACTTCCAACAAGAACCTCTATCTTTTTACTACAATGAAGGGTTTGTTTTTGCCGCACCCAATCCAAACGATTCAACATTTTTCATATTTGTCGATCTACCCCTCCTATTCTTAAACTACCCCTACTTCTCTTAATACTTCAAAACAACCCTTGTTTTTAACCGTACCACTAATTCTCTAAATAGCCCTTACTTCCAAGAACTACCTCTATTTTTTAACTACTATGAAGGGTTTGTTTTTGCAACACCCAATCTAAATGATTCATCATCTTTCATATTTGTCGATCTACCCCTCCTATGCTTAAACTACCCCTACTTCTCTTAATACTTCAAAAAAGCCCTTCTTTTTAATCGTAACCCTAATTCTCTAAATAGACCTTACTTCCAACAATAACCTCTTTTTTTTTTCTGCTGTGATGGTTTGGTATTCGAAGCACCCAATCCAAACGATTCATCATTTTTCATATTTGTCGATCTACCCCTACTTCTCTTAATACTTCAAAACAGCCCTTGTTTTTAATCGTACCACTAATTCTATAAATAGCCGTTACTTCCAACAATTACCCCTATTTTTTAACTACTGTGAAGGGTTGGCTTTTTGCAGCACCCAATCCAAAAGATTCATCATCTTTCATATTTGTCGATCTACCCCTCCTATGCTTAAACTAGCCCTACTTCCCTTAATACTTCAAAATATCCCTTCTTTTTAATCGTATCCCTAATTCTCTAAATAGCCCTTACTTCCAAAAATTATCCCTTTCTTTTTACTACTGTGAAGGGTTGGTTTTTGCAGAACCCAATCCAAACGATTCATCATCTTTCATTTTTGTCGATCTATTCCAACTATGATTAAGCTACCCCTACTTCTCTTAATACTTCAAAACAAGACATCTTTTTAATCGTACCCCTAATTCTCTAAATAGCCCTTACTTCCAACAATTACCTCTATTTTTTAACTTCTGTGAAGGGTTGGTTTTGGCAGCACAAAATCCAAACGATTCATCATCTTTCGCATTTGTCGATCTACCCCTATTGTGTCTGAACTACCCCTACTCTTCTTAATACTTCAAAATATAACTTCTTTTTAATCATATCCCTAATTCTCTAAATAGCCCTTACTTCCGACAATTACCCCTTTCTTTTTACTACCGTGAAGGGTTGGATTTGCAGCACCCAATCTAAACGATTCATCATCTTTCATATTTGTCGATCTATCCCTCATATACTTAAACTAACCCTACTTCTCTAAAAATTTCAAAACAACCCTTCTTTTTAATCGTACCACTAATTCTCTAAATAGCCCTTACTTCGAACAATTACCCCTATTTTTAACTACTGTGAAGAGTTGGTTTTTGCACCGCCCAATCCAAACGATTCATCATCTTTCATATTTGTCGATCTACCACTACTATGCTTAAACTACCCCTACTCCTCTAAATACTTCACAAAACAGCCCTTCTTTTTAATCCTATCCCTAATTCTCTAAATAGCCCATACTTCCAACAATAACCCCTATCTTTTTACTACAATGAAGGGTAGGTTTTTGCAGAACCCAATCCAAACGATTCATCATTTTTCATATGTGTCGATCAACCCCTCCTATACTTAAACTACCCCTGCTTCTCTTAATACTTCAAAACAACCCTTGTTTTTAATCGTACCACTAATTCTCTAAATAGCCCTTACTTCCAAGAATCACCCCTATTTTTTAACTATTGTGAAGGGTTGGTTTTTGCAGCACCCAATCGAAACGATTCATCATCGTTCATATTTGTCGGTCTACCCCTCTTATGCTTAAACTACCCCTAATTGTCTTAATACTTTAAAATAGCCCTTCTTTTAAATCGTACCACTAATTCTCTAAATAGCCCTTTCTTCCAACAATTACTCCTATTTTTTAGCTACTGCGAAGGGGTGGTTTTTTCAACACCCAATCTAAACGATTCATCATCTTTCATATTTGTCGATCTACCCCTCCTATGCTTAAACTACCCCACTTTTCTTAATACTTCAAAATTGTCCTTCTTTTTAATTGTATCCCCAATTCTCTAAATATCCCTTACTTCCAACAATAACCCCTATCTTTTTACTACTATGAAGGGTTGGTTTTTGCAGGACCCAATCCAAATGTTTCATCATTTTTCATATTTGTCGATCTACCCCTACTATGCTTAAACTACCCTACTTCTCTTAATACTTCAAAACAACCCCTGTTTTTAATCGTACCACTAATTTTCTAAATATCCCTTACTTTCGAGAATTACGCATATTTTTTAACTACTGTGAAGGGTTGGTTTTTTGCAACACCCAATCCAAACGATTCATCATCTTTCAAATTTGTCGATCTACCCCTACTATGCTTAAACTACCCCTACTCCTATTAATACTTCACAAAACACCCCTTCTTTTTAATCCTATCCCCAATTCTCTAAATAGCCCTTACTTTCAACAATTACCCCTATCTATTTACTACTGTGAAGGGTTGGTTTTTGCAGCACCCAATCCTAACGATTCATCATCTTTCATGCTTGTCGATCTGACCCTATTATGCTTAAACTATCCCTACTCCTCTTAATACTTCAAAATATCCCTTTTTTTTAATCGTATCCCTAATTCCCTAAATATCCCTTACTTCCAACAATTACCCCTTTCTTTTTACTACCGTGAAGGGTTTGATTTACAGCACCCAATCCAAGCGGTTCATCATCTTTCATATTTGTCAATCTACGCCTCCTATGCTTAAACTATCCGTACTTCTCTTAATACTGCAAAACAAGCCTTCTTTTTAATCGTAGCAATAATTCTTTAAATAACACTTACTTCCAACAATTACCCCTATTTTTAACTACTATGAAGTGTTGGTTTTCGCTCCGCACAATCCAAAGGATTCATCATCTTTCATATTTGTCGATCTACCCCAACTATGCTTTAACTACACCTACTCCTCTTAATACTTCACAAAATAGCCCTTTTTTTAATCCTATCCCTAATTCTTTAAATATCCCTTACTTCCAACAATTGCCCCTATGTTTTTACTACTGTGAAGGGTTGGGTTGGTTTTTGCAGCACCCAATCCAAACGATTCATCATCTTTCACATTTGTCGATCTACCCCACCTATGCTTAAACTACCTCTACTTCTTTTAATACTTCAAAATAGCCCTTCATTTTAATTGTATCCCTAATTCTCTAAATACCCCTTACTTCCAACAATTACCACTATCTTTTTACTACTATGAAGGGTTGGTTTTTGCAGCACCCAATCCAAACGATTCATCGTCATTCATATTTGTCGATCTATGCCTCCTATGCATAAACTATTCCTACTTCTCATAATACTTCAAAACAACCCTTCTTTTTAATCGCACCACTAACTATATAAATAGCCCTTACTTCCAACAATTACTCCAATTTTTTAACTACTGTGAGGGGTTGGTTTTTTCAACACCCAATCTAAACGATCCATCATCTTTCATATTTGTAGATCTACCCCTCCTATGCTTAAACTACCCTTACTTCTATTAATACTTCAAAATAGTCCTTCTTTTTAATCGTATCCGTAATTCTCTATATAGCCCTTACTTCCCACAATAACCCCTATCTTTGTACTACTGTGAAGGGTTGGTTTTTGCAGCACCCAATCCAAGCGATTCATCATTTTTCGTATTTGTCGATCTACCCCTACTATGCTTAAACTACCCCTACTCCTCTTAGTACTTCACAAAACGTCCCTAATTTTTAATCCTATCCCCAATTATCTAAATAGCCCTTACTTTCAACAATTACCATTTTCTATTTACTACTGTGAAGTGTTTGTTTTTGCAGCAACCAATCCAAAGGATTCGTCATCTTTCATATTTTTCGATCTACCCCTATTTTGCTTAAACTATCCCTACTCCTCCCATACTTCAAAATATCCCTTCTTTTTAATCGTATCCCTAATTCTCTAAATAGTTCTTACTTCCAACAATTACCCCTTTCTTTTTACTACTGTGAAGGGTTGGATTTGCAACACCCCATCCAAACGATTCATCATCTTTCATATTTGTCGATCTACCCCTCCTATGCTCAAACTACACCTACTTCTCTTAATACTTCAAAACAACCCTTCTTTTTAATCGTATCCCCAATTCTCTAAATAGCCCTTACTTCCAACAATTACCCCTATCTATTTACTACTGTGAAGGGTTGGTTTTTGCACCACCCAATCCAAAGGATTCATCATCTTTCATATTTGCCGATCTACCCCTCCTATGCTTAAAAAGCCCTACTTCTCTTAATACTTCAAAATATCCCTTCTTTTTAATCGTATCCCCAATTCTCTAAATAGCCCTTACTTCCAAAAATTACCCCTTTCTTTTTACTACTGTGAAGGATTGGTTTTTGCAGCACCCAATCCAAATGATTCATCATCTTTCATATTTGTCGATCTACCCCTACTATGCTTAAACTACCCCTACTTCCCTTAATACTTCAAAACACCCCTTCTTTTTAATCGTACCACTAGTTCTCTAAATAGCCCTTACTTCCAACAATTTCCTCTTTTTTTTTAACTTCTGTGAAGGGTTGGTTTTTGCAGCACTCAATCCAAATGATTCATCATCTTTCATGTTTGTCGATCTACCCTTGTTATGCTTAAACTACCCCTACGCCTCTTAATACTTCAAAATATCCCTTCTTTTTAATTGTATCCCTAATTCTCTAAATATCCCTTACTTTCAACAATTACCCCTCTCTTTTTACTACTGTGAAGGGTTGGATTTGCTGCACCCACTCCAAACGATTCATCATCTTTCATATTTGTCGATCTACCCCTCCTATGCTCAAACTACCCATACTTCTATTAATACTTCAAAACAACCCTTCTTTTTAATCGTACCACTAATTCTCGAAATAGCCCTTACTACCAACAATTACCCCTATTTTTAACTACTGTGAAGGGTTGGTTTTTGCACCGCCCAATATAAACCCTTCATCATCTTTCATATTTGTCGATCTTCCCCTACTATGCTAAAACTACCGCTACTCCTCTTAATACTTCACAAAACAGCCCTTCTTTTTAATCCTATCCCTAATTCTGTAAATAACCCTTACTTCCAACAATTGCCCATATCTTTTTACAACTGTGAGGGGTTGGTTTTTGCGGCACCCAATCCAAATGATTCATCATCTTTCATAATTGTCGATCTACCTCAACTATGCTTAAACCACCTCTTCTTATTTTAATACTTCAAAATGGCCCTTCTTTTTAACCGTATCCCTAATACTCTAAATAGCCCTTACTTCCAACAATTACCCCTATCTTTTTACTACTGTAAAAGGTTGGTTTTTGCAGCACCCAATCCAAACGATTCATCATCTTTCATACTTGTCGATCTAACCCTCCTATGCTTAAACTACACCTACTTCTCTTAATCCTTCAAAACAGCCCTTCTTTTTAATCACGACACTAGTTCTCTAAATAGCCCTTACTTCCAACAATTAGTCCTATTTTTTAACTACTGTGAAGGGTTGGTTTTTTCAACACCCAATCTAAATGATTCATCATCTTTCAAACTTGTCGATCTACCCCTCCTATGCTTAAACTACCCCTACTTCTCTTAATACTTCAAATAGCCATTCTTTTTAATCTTATCCTTAATTCTCTAAATAGCCCTTACTTCCAACAATAGCCCCTATCTTTTTACTACAATGAAGGGTAGGTTTTTGCAGCACCCAATCCAAAGGAATCATCATTTCATATTTGTCGATCAACCCCTCCTATACTTAAACTGCCCCTACTTCTCTTAATACTTCAAAACAACCCTTGTTTTTAATCATACTACTAATTCTCTGAATAGCCCTTACTTCCAAGAATCACCCCTATTTTTTAACTACTGTGACAGGTTGGTTTTTTGCAGCAACCAATCCAAACGATTCATCATCTTTCATATTTGTCGATCTACCCCTACTATGCTTAAACGACCCTTACTCCTCTTAATACTTCACAAAATAGCCTTTCTTTTTAATCATATCCCCAATTCTCTAAATAGCCCTTACTTTCAACAATAACCCCTATCTATTTACTACTGTGAAGGGTTGGTTTTTGCAACGATTCATCATCTTTTCTATTTGTCGATCTACCCCTACTATGCTTAAACTATCCCTACTCATCTTAATACTTCAAAATATCCCTTCTTTTTAATCGTATCCCTATTTCTCTAAATAGCCCTAACTTCGAACAATTACCCCTTTCTTTTTACAAATGTGAAGGGTTGGATTTGCAGCACCCAATCCAATCAGTTCATCATTTTACATATTTGTCGTTCTACCCCTCCTAATACTTCAAAACAACCCCTACTTCTCTTAATACTTCAAAACAACCCTTGTTTTTAATCGTACAACTAATTCTCTAAATAGCCCTTACTTCCAAGAATCACCCCTATTTTTTAACTACTATGAAGGGTTGGTTTTTTGCAGCACCCAATCCAAACGATTCGCCATCTTTCATATTTGTCGATCTACCCCTACTATGATTAAACTATTCCTGCTCCTCTTAATACTTCACAAAACAACCCTTCTTTTTAATCCTATCCCCAATTCTCTAAATACCCCTTACTTTCAACAATTACCCCTATCTATTTACTACCGTGAAGGGTTTGTTTTTTCAGAACCCAATCCAAACGATTCATCATCTTTCATATTTGTCGATCTAACCCTCCTATGCTTAACTACCCCTACTTCTCTTAATACTTCAAAACAGCCCTTCTTTTTAATCGCAACACTAATTCTCTAAATATCCATTACATCAAACAATTACTCCTATTTTTTAACTACTGTGAAGGGTTGGTTTTTTCAACACCTAATATAAACGATTCATCATCTTTCATATTTGTCGATCTACCCCTCCTATGCTTAAACTACCCCTACTTCTCTTAATACTTCAAAATAGCCCTTCTTTTTAATCGTAACCCAAATTCTCCAAATAGCCCTTACTTCCAACAATAACCCCTAACTTTTTACTACAATGAAGGGTTGGTTTTTGCAGCACCCAATCCAAACGATTCATCATTTTTCATATTTGTCGATCTGCCCCTCCTAAGCTTAAACCACCCCAACTTCTCTTAAGACTTCAAAACAAACCTTGTTTTTAAACGTACCACTAATTCTGTAAATATCCCTTACTTCCAAGAATTACCCCTATTTTTTAACTACTGTGAAGGGTTGGTTTTTTGCAGCACCCAATACAAACGATTCATCATCTTTCATATTTGTCGATCTACCCCTACCATGCTTAAACTACCCCTACTCCTCTTAATACTTCACAAAACAACCCTTCTTTTTAATCCTCTCCCCAATTCTCTAAATAGCACTTACTTTCAACAATTACCCCTATCTATTTACTAGTATGAAGGGTTGGTTTTTGTAGCACCCAATCTAAACGATTCATCATCTTTCATATTTGCCGATCTACCCCTCCTATGCTTAAACTAGCCCTACTTCTCTTAATACTTCAAAATACCCCTTCTTTTTAATCGTATCCCTAATTCTCTAAATGGCCCTTACTTCCAAAAATTACCCCTTTCTTTTTACTATTGTAAAGGGTTGGTTTTTGCAGCACCCAATCCAAATGATTCATCATCTTTCATATTTGTCGATCTAACCCTACTATTGTTAAGCCACCCCTACTTCTCTTAATAGTTCAAAACAACCCTTGTTTTTAATCATTCCACAAATTCTCTAAATAGCCCCTTACTTCCAACAATTACCTCTTTTTTTAACTTCTGTGAAGGGTTGGTTTTTGCAGCACTCAATCCAAAAGATTCATCATCTTTCATATTTGTCGATCTACCCCTATTATGCTTAAACTACCCCTACTCTACTTAATACTTCAAAATATCCCTTCTTTTTAATCGTATCCCTAATTCTCTAAATATCCCTTTCTTCCAACAATTACACCTTTCTTTTTACTACTGTGAAGGGCTGGATTTGCAGCACCCAATCCAAACGATTCATCATCTTTCGTATTTGTCGATCTAACCCTCCTACGCTTAAACTACCCCTACATCTCTTAATACATCAAAAAAGCCTTCTTTTTAATCGTACCACTAATTCTCTAAATAGCCCTTACGTCCAACAATTATCACTATTTTTAACTACTGTGAAGGGTTGGTTTTGGCACCGCCAAATCCAAATGATTCATCATCTTCCATATTTGTCGATCTACCCCTACTATGCTTAAACTACCCCTACTCCTCTTAATACTTCACAAAACAACCCTTATTTTTAATCCTATCCCTAATTCTCTAAATATTCCTTACTTCCAAAAAATACCCCTTTCTTTTTACTACTGTGAAGGTTTGGATTTGCAGCGCCCAATCCAAACGATTCATTATCTTTCATATTTGCCGATCTACCCCTCCTATGCTTAAACAACCCATACTTCTCCTAATACTTCAAAACAACCCTACTTTTTAATCGTACCACTAATTCTCTAAATAGCCCTTACTTCCAACAATTATCCCTATCATTTTACTACCGTGAAGGGTTGGTTTTTGCAGCACCCAATCTAAATGATTCATCATCATTCATCTTCTTTTTAAACAGCACCCAATTCTTTTCATATTGGTCGATCTACCCCTACTATGCTTAAACTACCCCTGCTCCTCTTAATACTTCACAAATCAGCCCTTCTTTTTAATCCTCTCCCAATTCCCTAAATAGCACTTACTTTCAACAATTACCCCAATCGATTTACTACTGCGAAGGGTTGGTTTTTGCAGCACCCAATCCAAACGATTCATCATCTTTCATATTTGCCGATCTACCGCTCCTGTGCCTAAACTAGCCCTACTTCTCATAATACTTCAAAATATCCCTTCTTTTTAATCGTATTCCTAATTCTCTAAATAGCCCTTACTTCCAAAAATTACCCCTTTTTTTTACTATTGTAAAGGGTTGGTTTTTGCAGCACCCAATCAAAATGATTCATCATCTTTCATATTTGTCGATCTACCCCTACTATGCTTAAGCTACCCCTATTTCTCTTAATAGTTCAAAACAACCCTTCTTTTTAATCTTACCACTAATTCTCTAAATAGCCCTTACTTCCAATAATTACCTCTTTTTTTAACTTCTGTGAAGGGTTGGTTTTTGCAGCACTTAATCCAAACGATTCGTCATCTTTCATATTTGCCGATCTACCCCTATTATGCTTAAACTAGCCCTACTCCTCTTAATACTTCAAAATATCCCTTCTTTTTAATCGTATCCCTAATTCTCTAAATATCCCTTACTTTCAACAATTACCCCTTTCTTTTTACTCCCGTAAATGGTTGGATTTGCAGCACCCAATCGAAAAATCGAAACGATTCATCATCTTTCATCTTTATCGATCTGCCCCTCCTATGCTTAAACTACCCCTACTTCTCTTAATACTTCAAAACATCCCTTCCTTTTAGAAGTACCACTAATTCTCTAAATAGCCCTTACTTCCAACAATTATCCCTATTTTTAACTACTGTGAAGGGATGGTTTTTGCACCGCCCAATCCAAACGATTCATCATCTTTCATATTTGTCGATCAACCCCTACTATGCTTAAACTACCCCTACTCTTAATACTTCACAAAACAACCCTTATTTTTAATCCAATCCCTAAATCTCTAAATATCCCTTACCTCCAAAAATTACCCCTTTCTTTTTAGTACTGCGACGGTTTGGATTTGCAGCACCCAATCCAAACGATTCATCGTCTTCCATATTTGTCGATATACCCCTCGTATGCTTAAACAACTCATACTTCTCTTAATACTTCAAAATAGCCCATCTTTTTAATTGTACCACTAATTCTCTAAATAGCCCTTAATTCCAACAATTATCCTTATCTTTTTACTACCGTGAAGGGTTGGTTTTTGCAGCACCCAATCCAAACGATTCATCATCATTCATCTTCTTTTTAATCAGCACCCAATTCTGTAAATAGCCCTTACTACCAACAAATATCCCTACCTTTTTACCACTGTGAAGGGTTGGTTTTTGCAGCACCCAATCCAAACAATTCACCATCTTTCATATTTGTCGATCTGCCCCACCTATGCTTAAACTAACTCTACTTCTTTTAATACTTCAAAATAGCCCTTCCTTTTAATCGTATCCCAAATTCTATAAATAGCCCTTACTTCGAACAATTACCCCTATCTTTTCACTACTGTGAAGGATTGGTTTTTGCAACACCCAATCCAAATGATTCATCATCATTCATATTTGTCGATCTACCCCTCTTATGCTTAAACTACCCCTACTTCTCCTAATACTTCAAAATAGCCCTTCTTTTTAATCTTACCACTAATTCTCTAAATAGACCTTACTTCGAACAATTACTCCTATTTTTTAACAACTGTGCAAGGTTCGTTTTTTCAACACCCAATCTAAATGATTCATCATCTTTCATATTTGTCGATCTACCCCTCCTATGCTTAAACTACCCATACTTCTCTTAATACTTCAAAATAGCCCTTCTTTTTAATCGTGTAACACCCCACGCCCGCTATGGTCACTCTCTAAGGGAATGTTATAACATCGGTGGAGTATTTTGAGTGAATATAGAACAGAGTAATTACAGCAAGACAGATATAAGTGATACTTTGAAAATTTAAAACGTCATTTCAATTGCAGCGGAAAATAAAACATGTCTGGTTACATCACAAAACCATAATAGAAGTCAAGTACAAATATCCACCCTGCTAAATAAAAATACATAATCCCAATACATGAACTGATAGCCATAAAAGAAAAGGGTAAACTGAGCTCTACATCTAGGGTCCAAGCTCCAAGAGAGTAATAAAAGCAGCCTGATCAAAGCCCACTCGTGCTGGGCCCACTCTGAGAACCTTAGGGTTGGAAAAAAAAGATAAAAACAAAGGGGTCAGACATAAGTCTGAGCGAGTCCTATAACTTTAACAATGTAATCATTAAAGTAATAAGGATATGATATAACTTGGTACGGTGTGACTGGGGATAAATGACTACACTCAGTAGACCATCAGACTTAGAGTGAACTAAGATAACGATAAAGACGCATTTACCCACCCAAGGATAATTACTACATTGCTCCACACCAGTCATTCCTACTTAAAGGTTGATCCCTCCCAAGGACTTAGAAAATTTACCCAGTAGTTTCGTGTACCCCTAGCTCACTACATAGGTGCCGTCTGCCCCTATCTCCACTAGGTGTACCCACTACTCCCAAGCGATCGGCTCCCTACCGTAGATACCCGTGCTAGTCCCACAATGGGGTGTATCATTCCCCAAAGTGGCAACCTGATAATATCAACGGTGCATGGCTTTATATCTACACGATGCAACAACGACTTACCAACCAGCCCGGGTCCACACACGCATATGAAACCCGTTGATCCTGCGTTGCCACCGCTAACCCGTTTTGGCCTCTTATAGTCAAGCCCAACATGCGTGTCCCGTCACTCGACTAGAGTCGAGCCCACAAAGATACGTTTGGGATATTGGTTGAAATGGGCCCCCACAAGCTACCCACCTAAGCTTGTCATTTCTAGTGTATACCACTTAACCCTTTAATCATGTTTTAATTACATGTTCCACTTTGGTTAAGTATTCTAATCGTATTCTCTATTGCCATCCAAGGCAACCACTAGATTTCCACATGCCACCCAAGGCACCCACTTAACCCCTCATGTCCCTCTACATGCTAATATGGTTAAGTGTTTCTTAATTAATTAATTAAGATCATGACCTCATAAAGACCTCTCACATTAGACCATCTTTTATGACTGCTGGATATGCCGGTTGGATCCGGGCAGACTTCCATCATAAAAAGGATCTAACCTCGTGTCTTTACTTTACGTATTTAACTTATGACTAAGACCTCTCACATTGGGCCAATCATTTGTAGCTGCTGGATGGCCGGTCGGTTCCGGGCAGACTTCCGCTACAAAAGGGTCCAACCTCGTGTCTTAGTTGATTAATTACACCTAATTAATCACCCCCATAATTTGTATTAATTATCCCTAATTAATTACACATTTTTAAGAATATGGGTAGACCTAACTCAATAGGTAAATTCCCAATTCCATAGTATGGGTAGACCTAACTTAATAGGTAAATTCCCAACTCCATAATATGGGTAGACCTAACTTAATAGGTAAATTTCCAATTATGTCCATTCATTTTATGTTATGCTTAATCATAACAACTTTACACCTTTTTATAATCATGCATATTAACCCCATCGTTCCCACGTAATTCGTTTACATAACATGTCATACATAGGGACAACCTTGCATATGTTATGCACATCATAAAAAGAGACAAACCTGCATATGAGCCTGCATATAAACTCGCATAAAACTTGCAAATGAACTTGCGTATAAACTTGCATAAAACTTGCATATGAACTTGCATAAAAATTGCATATGAACTTGCATACCATGTCATATTACAAAGGCAAACTTGCATATGTTATGCATATCATAAAAAGAGACTAAATTGCACATGAACTTGCATATATCATGTCATATCACAAAAGCAAACTTGCATATGTTATGCATATCATAAAAAGAGACTAACTTGCACATGAACTTGCATATATCATGTCATATCACAAAGGCAAACTTGCATATGTTATGCATATCATAAAAAGAGACTAACTTGCACATGAACTTGCATATATCATGTCATATCACAAAGGCAAACTTGCATATGTTATGCATATCATAAAAAGAGACTAACTTGCATATGATTTTGCATAAGAACTTGCATAAAACTTGCATATGATCTTACATAACACATCATATCATAAAAAGAGGCAAGTTTACATATGAACTTATAACATATGACAACCACAACTTGCATAATCCACATTTACATCCATAGCCTCCTAATATCCTATCGTAATTAGTTTAGCAATTACTTGCTAAAGGCATAGGAACTCACCAAAACCAAGATTAGCAAACTTATGAAGTAGAACTAGTTGCAATATTTGAAGGAGATGATGATTAGAGGTTGATTAGCTTGCAACTTCCTTCATAAACTAGTGGAGGCTCCTCTTAAGTTTGATTTTGGCGGCATGAGGCCATCATTTCTATTTTTAGTATGGATTAGGCTTGCATTAGGGTGTATTTATAGGATTAGGGTGTGTTTTAGACCATAGGATTAACCCTAGGTTAGATTAGGTCCGTCAGATTTAGGAAGTCTCCAGAACACAGCCCAGCCCTAGCCAGAAAACCAGACCTGGTGCACCCAGGCCAAGTGGCTCGACACCCCGTGTCGACAGGCAAGTCGACAGGGCAGTCGACTCCCCAGTCGACAGGCCTGTCGACATGGCTAGGGCGGGAACTTTCCCGCCTGGCCCCGCTGGTTGAAATTAAAAATCTGAATTTGAATTTTTAAATCTGTTTTTAACTTTGAATTTTCTGCAAACATCATTGGCCCATAACTGGGCCATACGGACTCCGATTTACAAAATTTCGGACTCTATTTCGCGTATTTTTCCGAGACGAACGCAATGACGCATCCCTTTTTCCCCAATTCTCACATTTGAGATTATTTATTCTGCAATTAGTGAATTTTAGCATTAACTGAAATACGGGGTGTTACATTCTCCCCTCCTTAAAGGATTTCGTCCCCGAAATCTCTAAGCTAAGGAGAATGCATATCCAACCATCCAAACAACCATCTACTCAATCCATCAAACACGGGCATCCATTGTCCTTAAAACAATTTCTAATGATGTATGAGCATATGCAAAGAGTGTGTGTATATGTTCCCTATCTAATGTATGAACATATGCAAACCATGATAGTGCCATGCATCCATTATGTATGCGAGAGAACCCTATCGACACATACAATATCTACATGAGTGCACAATCATTCACTAAAATGCATCATCCATATGATAACACAATCATTACACATCCATAAATATATCTTCCTACACACAATTTTATGCAATATGCAATATGAAGTGATTGAGCCGATCTAGTGCCTAGAGTGTGTATATATGCATCCACGAGCAACCACTTGCATCCACATGCATCCATCAAACATAACATGTCTCAAACACATGTTTCAATCATAGGTTTACCCTATCTAAAGGTCAAAGGTACTAACGAGAGGACATACTAAAGATAAGATAAGTACTAGACAAACGATAAAGGAGAAGTTAAAAGACATACCCTCAAAAAGGAACGGGTACAATGAACGCATCTTCGCTTCCGTCTCCCAAGTAGCGTTGCCCTCGTCTTCTCCCCATTGTACTTTGACTAGTTGAACCTCTCGATTCCTCAATTTCCTAGTCTCTGACCCAAGGATGCGGGTAGGAGCTCGTCGAATAGTCGCATCACGCTCTACTTCCACTTCTTTAAGCAAGCTCGGCTCTACCACCTCTGCGGTCTCATGTAAGCACTTCCTCAAATGAGAAACATGGAATACATCATGTATACCACTAAGTCTATCGGGCAACTCCACTCTATATGCCATCCGTCCAATCCTTTCCTTAATAGGAAACGGCCCTACGAACCTTGGTGCTAACTTCCCAACAGATCCAAAGCGAACCACATTTCGTAACGGAGACACTTTGACAAAGGCCATGTCCCCAACTTCAAACTCAAGGTCCGTCCTCCTCTTGTCCGCATAAGATTTTTGCCTATCCTGCGCTGCTTTCATCCTTCTTCGAATCAAGTCAATCTTCTCAGAAGTCTCCCTAACCATATCAGGCCCAAGCAAGATCTTGTCCGTAGATTCCCACCAACATGCAGGTGATCGACAAGGCCTTCCATAAAGAGCTTCGAAAGGAGCCATACCAATACTGGACTGAAAGCTATTATTATATGCGAACTCCACCAAGGGAAGATGCTCTTCCCATGTACCTCCAAAATCTAAGATACAAAGCCTCAAAAGGTCTTCTAGGACACGATTCACCCTCTCAGTCTGGCCGTCCGTCTGAGGATGATATGCGGTGCTCAGACTCAATTGAGTCCCCACTGCTTCTTGCAAACTTCTCCAGAACTCGCTAGTGAAGATAGGATCTCGTTCACTCACTATGCTAGAGGGTACCCCATGCAATCGAACTATCTCTCGAAGATATAATGAAGCTAGCCATGGAGCAGTCCTCTTGCTCTTCACAGGTATGAAATGGGCGCTTTTAGTAAGTCTGTCTACCACCACCCAAATTCCTGTATTACCATTTCTCGATCTGGGTAACCCGTCAATAAAATCCATCGAGATGCTATCCCACTTCCATTGCGGAACTTCCAATGGGTGAAGCAACCCACCTGGTTTCTTTTGCTCCGCCTTCACTTGTTGGCACACCAAGCATCGAGCGACATACTCGGCCACATCTTTCTTCATACCGGCCCAGAAGAAAACCCTCTTCATGTCTTGGTACATCTTGTCCCCACCGGGATGAATGGTCATCCTAGAACGGTGTGCATCATCAAGAATAACCTTCCTCAAACCCTCGTCTTGCGGTACACAAAGTCTACCGTCTCTAGGCAAGCACCCCCTATCGTCTAGGGTGTACCTACTCAAATGGTTGGACGACTCCCCCCTTATGAGCTTCTCCACCAACTCAACCAACTGTTGGTCGTCCCTCTGTGCTTCTCCAATCCGCCCCAGAAGAGTAGGTCTGACCTCCAAGGATGCTAGAAAACCGGGTACATAATCAATGGAAGGTCTGAAATCAAACATCGAGATAAATTCCAAGCTTCGTTGTTCCACGAACAATGGACTCAAGGACAACCTCTTTCTGCTCAAGGCGTCCGCCACCACGTTACCCTTGCCAGGGGTATACGCTATCTCGAAATCATAGGATGCTAAGAACTCCATCCACCTTTGCTGTCTCAAATTCAAATCCTTCTGAGAAAACAAGTACTTCTATGATTTGTGGTCAGTGAACAATTCGAATCTCTCACCAAGAAGATAATGGCGCCAAATCTTAAGTGCAAAAACAATAGCGGCCAACTCTGAATCATTGGTAGGGTAATTTTTCTCATGCACTCTCAACTGCCTTCCACCATAGGCTATTACCCTTCCCTCTTGCATTAAGACTGCGCCTAGTCCTGTCCCACAAGCATCGGTATAGACAACAAATGGCTTGCTCCCATCTGGCAACACTAAAACTGGAGCAGTGGTTAAAGCTCTCTTTAACCGTGGGAACGCATCATCACAATCTACGTCCCATGCGAAAACAAGATTCTTCTTCGTTAAGCGGGTTAATGGGGCTGATATCTTCGCGAAGTCTTTGATAAACTTCCTATAATAACCTGCCAACCCCAAGAAACTTCTTACTTCGGTAGCATTCTTCGGAACCTTCCAATCCTGAATTGATACTACCTTCGCGGGATCCACAGCTATCCCTTCCTTGGAGACCACGTGCCCCAAGAACCGCATCTCCTTCCTCCAGAAGTGACATTTAGAGAATTTAGCCTTAAGGCTATGTGCTCGAAGAGTCTTCAATACCTCCCCAAGATGTAGGGCATGCTCTTCTTCACTCTTAGAAAATACTAAGATATCATCCACAAAGACCACCACGAACTTATTAAGGAACTCCCTGAACACCCTACTCATCAAATCAACAAAGTATGCAGGGGCGTTCGTCAACCCAAATGGCATCACCAGCCACTCATAGAAGCCATCCGCAGTCCTAAAGGCAGTCTTGTCTATGCTATCCTCAGCCACCCTCGACTGATGAAACCCCGTGGCTAAGTCCAACTGAGAAAATACTGAAGCGCCAACCAACTGATCGAAAAGATCATCAATCCTCGGCAATGGGTGTCTATTCTTCTTTGTGAGCTTGTTGAGTTCTCTATAGTCTACACAAAGTCTGAGGGACCCATCCGACTTCGTAGCAAAAACTACTGGAGCACCCCACTCCGATATACTTCGTCTTATGAACCCCTTCTCAAGCAACTCCCCTACTTGCTTATGGAGTTCCCTCCTCTCACGAGGAGCCATGTGGCGCACTGGTAAAGATACAGGTTTAGCATTATCCGCCAGATATATTCGGAAGTCAATCTCCCGCTTCGGAGGTAAGCCCTTCACCTCCTCAAACACATCCGAGTATTCCCGGACCACTCTAACAGATTGCAAACTCTCGACCGAAGCGTCAAGCGATTCAAGATAACTTAGCATAACAGAATCCATGGGATTACAAGAGATCTCGAGAGTGTTACCCAAGCGGGTCATGAGCCTAACAACTCTCCTTTCGCAATCAAGAACAGCACCATTACTGGATAACCAGTCCAGGCCCAAAATTAACCCATAGCCCGTGAAGCCCAAAACCAAAGCATCACATCTAAACTCAATGCTAAGTATAGAAATCTTCAAACCCAAACATATCATGGACAAATAAGTGGAGCCCCCAATTGTGTTTGAAACAACCAAGGGATCATCTACTAGACTGGTGTCTAAGTGCAGTGACTCAACTAATGATGATGAGATAAACGAATGCGATGCGCCAGAATCAAACAATGTACGGACAGGATGATCAAATAGAAAAACCAGACTTTCAACGGAAATAGTTCTACCTCTTTCCTGAATCGGTGGGACCGCGAGAGCCTGCACTTGCCCCCTAGCCTGACCCGGTGCCATAAGAGCTTGCACCTGTCCTGCTGAGGTAGATCCCGTCCTTTGCCCCTTCCTAGGGCAATCCTTCACTAAATGCCCTGCTTCGCCACAGTGAAAGCAACCAGTCTTCTTCTTCTTTCTACAATCTTTGCTTATGTGGCCTGGTATCCCACAATTAAAGCACTTCTTCTTCCCCTTGCCACCGTTGCCTTTCCCACCTTTGTTTTGCTGTTGTTGCTGAGGTCTCTTTTGATCTCCCTTCTTCTCGGGTGCCTTATTAGCATTGTGGCCCTTCTCTTCTTCATGCATGAGCGCCATGTCAACTAGCTTCTCAAAGGTGGCCCCCATAGGGATATGAGTCATAGCCAACCCATGCATCGGTTCATTCAAGCCTTTCACGAACCTCAAAGCCTTCTTTTCCGGTGTATTCACCATGTCTAGGCCAAACCTTGCCAATTGATTGAACTTGTTGACATATTCCATCACTGAGAGATTTCCTTGCTTTAGAGTCAAGAATCTTTCCATATACAAATTTTCCTCTGCCCTTGAGAGAAACTTTGCCACAAATCTTTGCCTAAAATCCGCCCAAGAGTCAACGGGGCGTTCTCCATTAGTGACCTCCCACCAGAATGAGGCCTCTCCCTTCATTAACCAAGTAGCTAACTTGACTTTCTTTCCATCTTCCATCTCAAAGATATCTATCAACTCTTCCACCTCGTTAAGCCAATCTCTAGCCTCCACAAAAGTTTCAGATCCTTGAAAAGGTTTCCCTCCCATAGCTTTGAATTCCTTGCAAGTCTTAGCAAAAGTATCCGTGTGAGGAGGAGGGGGAGGAGGAAGGTCGGGTGCTACGGCTGGTGGAGGAACATTTGCTGGCCCGTAGTGGTGGCCCTAGCCTCCATCAATCTCCTATACCATATTGGTATCGTCACACCCTCCGGAAAGTTAAGATCCTCAGCCATGCTGAAACGAAAAAGGAAAGATTCAAAACGGAGAATTCGAAGGATAAAGATATGGCTATTGGGGATTATGCTTTTCTTTCAAAAACTTTTCTCTTAAAAGACATGTTTTTGAAAATATCTCTTCCAAAAATGTTTTTAGAAAAATAGTTTTCTAAAAATTTTATCTGTTCCGGTAACCTTTGCTCTGATACCACGTGTAGCACCCCACGCCCGCTATGGTCACTCTCTAAGGGAATGCCATAACATCGGTGGAGTATTTTGAGTGAATATAGAACAGAGTAATTATAGCAAGACAGATATAAGTGATACTTTGAAAATTTAAAACGTCATTTCAATTGCAGCGGAAAATAAAACATGTCTGGTTACATCACAAAACCATAATAGAAGTCAAGTACAAATATCC
>JASFAX010001974.1:0-47959 GCA_030737875.1 Allium sativum | reverse complement strand
ACCTAAAGTTCAAATATTCGATCGATAGGATACAGTCGAATGATGGAAGCGAGTACAGATAGAACGAAAATTTGGTTCCCATTAGACATGGGTCCTAAGTATCGGCCCCAAAGACCGAAACCAACATCAAATTGACACCCAGAGGATTACCTTCTTTAGACAATGTCAAAACTGGAAATCTTATCAAAAGTATTTAGATATTTACAGACTACTGGTACAGATCAGGTTCCCTAATGATTCTTAGGAAGCTAAGCATGATAAAATCATATCCCATAAAAACTCAAAATGTATGCGTTATACTTGACACCTAACACAGATATCCCCCAATCTATCACAAACAGGTGAGTCATAACCCCTATGGGTTTGAGGCTATAACCAAATCAAGACTAGTATTATAGTGTAGAGACTTAACTACAGAATCAGAATGTCAGAATCATAAAGAGTTCTACTCAAAGATCAGATAAGGAAATTAAACCTTCTACAGAAATTTTCCTATTTTTATCCTATCCACTAGCCTTGAGAGTGCTCGCCTGCCTTCCAGAAGTAGGTCCTGTCCTCTGCCCTTGCCCTCAAAAGCTGCCTCCATCGCACAGAAAAATCCTACAAAGCTCGAAAGAAAATTAGCCGTAGGGGAGACTACTGCGGCTACAGATGGAAGTTGGGCGCTTATTTGCCCTCTGACAGGTGGCATAGTCTTATCAGGCCTACGGAACCATGCCGCGATGAGGTTACCTCCCAGAAAGCCAGAAGCCCCGGAGACTCAGGAAAGAAGGAAACAAAGATTCAAACAGAGGATCAAAAGATAGATATATGTCTTTAGGGACTACGTTTTTCAAAATAAAGTCTACTTTTGAAAATACTTCCTTTCAAAACCTTTTTGGAAATAGTTTTCAAAAACTTTTATCTAATCTAGTAACCTTTAGCTCTGATACCAAGTGTAACACCACACCTCCGTTAAGGTCACTCACAAAGGGAATGCCTTAACTTTGGTGGAGCATTTTAGTAAACAGAACAGAAACTTACAAGACAGATAAAACAGTACTTGAAGAATTTTAACTTTATTACAGCGGAAACAGAAATTAATATGGTTACATCCTTTCAATTTCAGAATTTAAGTACAAAATATCAGTCTTGTACAAAAGCCTTCAAAATGCATGGTTTAAAATCATAATCCCCATGGAACGGAAGCTATACAGAGCCAAGCCATACTTTAAGCACTTCAAGCAAAGAGAAATCCGGATCAAGCTAAAGTATTTCCCTCCTTGGATAACCTGGGGGGGAAACGGAAGAAAGGAGGCGAAATAACAAGGGTCAGACAAAAAGTCCGGCAAGTCCAGTGACTTTCAGCATATGAACAGATAATAATAATATGATATGATCATAAAACTGGATGTGAGATAACTGTAACAGGTGTAGCGGATATAACAGAAAAACAGAATGATATAAACTATTGTTTTACACTTCTCTGCACTAATACTAGTATAACAGAATTAGGTGTCACCCTAATGTCTAAACTGAAATGGAAACGGGTACAGAATAATTTAACAGAAACAGGATTCTAATAATGGGCCTTTACTACCCGATCAGAAACAGACAGAAGCAGAAACAGATTAATCCCTACGGAAACAGAATGTAGAATTAGGTGTACACTAGTAATGGGCCTTTACCACCCGAACAGACGGTACCACGCAGAAATAGACATGTGTTACCATCCAACAGAAACAGACGGTACCAACAGAAACAGACAGAACTAAGTGTACCCTAAAACCCTACCCCAAGCGATCGGCTCCCTAATACATAAATATCCTGTGTCGGCCCCACAGTAGGGTGTATCACTCCCTAAAGTGACAAGCAATTGGCACAGACCTATTTACAGATGTCACGGCGTCTTACATCCTCAGAGGCAGACCGGGATCCATGCACGCACATGACCCGGTTGGAACGCACCATCAACACCCCTCGCCATTATCAGAATGAACCGCTTATAATTAGTTCAGTAAGCGTGCCCGGACCCTACTTCCTGTTGGGTCAAAGTTTTGATACCAGAAAGGGTTACTGACTAATATGGGTCCCAAACAACAGATGACACAAGTAATTCCCCTCCTAACCTTGTGTCCCCAGACTAACAGATTCCAGTTTAACTTGTCTACAAGTTTCAGACATACAAAATTTAGATTAACTAGTTCACTGATCAGGCAATCAAGTTAACAGGTTTTCAGACTAACGGATCAGATGTTCGGATTAACAGGCTTACAGATTAACTGGTTCCAGATTATCTAACTTTGTATTGGGCCTATGGATTCATGAAACGTGTTTATCAGATTCATTGGTCCAATTGGTTTAACCTTACCCAACACGTTTTAGACATCACAATTATCTCAGATCTTCATTAATTAAATATTAATGCCCAAACCTCTCACATTAGACTGACAGTTTGCGGCTACTGGTTAGGCCGGTTGGTTCCGGGCAGGTTTCCGTCGCAAACTGAGTCTAACCTCGGGTTTCAAGCACGTTATGACTAACTTCTCACATTAGAACCTATTGTTTGCAACCACTAGAATATGCCGGGCGGTTCCGGGAAGAATTACGTCGCAAACTCATTCTAACCTCGAGTTAGCCATGTTTATCTTTGCGGCCAATTAATTAATGATTTACCATTTATACTCATGCCTAATATACATGTCAATTATTCATAGCTAATGACAACAACAGACTGAATATATCAACTTAACGGATATAGCAGATAACAAGTTTTGCAGATTAGGCGACTTAACGGATTTAGCCGATTAAACAAACTAGCAGATTTTAGCATATAACAGATTAGGCATCTCAATAGACAAATTTAACAGACTAGGCATCTCAATCTAATTAGCAGTTTAGGCAGAATTGGCAGATTAGAACTAGCAAATTAGGCAAATATATTATATTTAATCATTCCTTAAGGTTTCACAACATATCTTGCCTAAATATAAATCTTGCCTAAGTTCACATGCATAAATAATAGTCATGATTCCCAATATGATCATTTATCCCATGTTTGCATTAAATTCACATAGCACAGATTATGGTCATAATTTACCATATATCATATGTTCCCCTTTTTATTAAACTTGCAAAGTACAGAAGATCCATATATAGATTATACCAAATATAACCATAGATTACTATGCATGTAATATATCCCAAAGATCCCTTACATAGGTGTTTATTTACATAATAGATATCCTACTTCCATGTAAATCTTTCTACCTAAGCCATATTCCTTTTTTTTAAAGTCATAGTCCATTATATAAAATATGCCCAAGGATCTAGATCTAACCTGTATTATGTCTTTCTATTCAGATCTTAATTTTTAACATGCCTTATATTCCAGATTTACAAGTCATATATTATCATATGATAATCCCAAATTGTCATATATGCATAGATCTAGATCTAGTTTACAACCCATGTCCTTCACTCAAATCAGTCACAAATCAGTCCAATTATGCATCATTCATTTTATTGTCCCAAATATTTTAGCGTATGTTAATCTCTTATGAGATTGGCTCAGGCTCGTGGTAGCCTGGCTATAGAACAAAAAGAGGAAAGAGATAAGATAGATCCAAACACAACAGAAAAGAACGGATATAATCTCATATTCAGATTTACAATTCATGTCACAATCAGAATTAACGTTTATATCGGAAAATAACTGTACTTGCCTTGATTGGATTAAAGAAAGAACTTTAACTTGTTGTAGAATCTTTGCAGAAACTTTAATCTCTAGTTTGAATTGAGTTGCTTAGGCTGATGTTGATTATCTTCTAGTTTTGATTCCAGCAGAGTAGCGACGCCATTATTTTATTTTAGTTAGAATAAAGGCAGAGTATAGGTAGAATGAAGTTGTGTGGAGAGAAAGTGAGGTTTGGGGGTGTTTTTATAGGAGAATAGGGTGATTTAGAGCCTTCAGATCAGTCCAGAAGTCATCAGAATCGTACAGCTCGAATACACATCATCCAGCCACTGAAAAGAAGACACGTCACCTCAGAACACTCCAGAATTCGGTGCTGAATTTGTATGGGCGCACTTGGCAGGTGCGCCAGTGTATTTTTGTACTGGCGCACTTCACAAGTGCGCCAGTGTATTCTGGCCTGTTTCCGGTTTTTCTGCCTAACTTCGTTCGTCCATATCTTCTTCATACGGACTCCGATTTACGCAAATTCGGACTCTATTTCGCGTATTTTTCTGAGACGAACACAATGGCGCAACCTGTTTCCCTTATTTCTTCTCCTAAAAATTAATTATACCTTGATTTTTAACTCTTATGTTTACAGAAAATATGGGGTGTTACATTCTCCCCTCCTTAGAGGATTTCGTCCCCGAAATCTTCAAGTTAAGAAGAATGTGTCCTACCATCCAATCACCCATCTACTCAACCATCATCCACATGCATCCATTGTCCTTAGAAAACTTCTAATGTTGTATGAACATATGCAAAAGTGTGTGTATATGTTCCTTATCTAATGCAAAGATCAGGCGGTCTACTGATTCAGTTGACCTCCTTATTGCGAATTATGTCAGTGCCATGAGTCCAACATGTATGCAATAGAATTCTAATGATATATATTATTTCTATATGAGTGCACAATCATTCACTCAAATGCAACATCCATGTGCTGAATCAACCATTTTGCATCCACAAGAATTGAAAAATGCTCACCCATCCATATGCAGTATGAGAGTGTTTTCGAGCCGATCTAGTGCCTAGTGTGTGTATATGCATCCACGGGCAACCACTAGCAACCACTTGCATCTACTTGCAACCATCAAACATAACATGTCTCAAACACATGTTTACACCCACTAGTTTCTACCTAAAGTTCTAATATTCGATCGATAGGATACAGTCGAATGATGGAAGCGAGTACAGATAGAACGAAAATTTGGTTCCCATTAGACATGGGTCCTAAGTATCGGCCCCAAAGACCGAAACCAACATCAAATTGACACCCAGAGGATTACCTTCTTTAGACAATGTCAAAACTGGAAATCTTATCAAAAGTATTTAGATATTTACAGACTACTGGTACAGATCAGGTTCCCTAATGATTCTTAGGAAGCTAAGCATGATAAAATCATATCCCATAAAAACTCAAAATGTATGCGTCATACTTGACACCTAACACAGATATCCCCCAATCTATCACAAGCAGATGAGTCATAACCCCTATGGGTTTGAGGCTATAACCAAATCAAGACTAGTATTATAGTGTAGAGACTTAACGACAGAATCAGAGTGTCAGAATCAGAAAGAGTTCTACTCAAAGGTCAGATAAGGAAATTAAACCTTCTACAGAAATTTTCCTATTTTTATCCTATCCACTAGCCTTGAGAGTGCTCGCCTGCCTTCCAGAAGTAGGTCCTGTCCTCTGCCCTTGCCCTCGAAAGCTGCCTCCATCGCACAGAAAAATCCTACAAAGCTCGAAAGAAAATTAGCCGTAGGGGAGACAACTGCGGCTACAGATGGAAGTTGGGCGCTTATTTGCCCTCTGACAGGTGGCATAGTCTTATCAAGCCTACGGAACCATGCCGCGATGAGGTTACCTCCCAGAAAGCCAGAAGCCCCGGAGACTCAGGAAAGAAGGAAACAAAGATTCAAACAGAGGATCAAAAGATAGATATATGGCTTTAGGGACTACGTTTTTCAAAATAAAGTCTACTTTTGAAAATACTTCCTTTTAAAACCTTTTTGGAAATAGTTTTCAAAAACTTTTATCTAATCTAGTAACCTTTAGCTCTGATACCAAGTGTAACACCCCACCTCCGTTAAGGTCACTCACAAAGGGAATGCCTTAACTTTGGTGGAGCATTTTAGTAAACAGAACAGAAACTTACAAGACAGATAAAACAGTACTTGAAGAATTTTAACTTTATTACAGCGGAAACAGAAATTAATATGGTTACATCCTTTCAATTTCAGAATTTAAGTACAAAATATCAGTCTTGTACAAAAGCCTTCAAAATGCATGGTTTAAAATCATAATCCCCATGGAACGGAAGCTATACAGAGCCAAGCCATACTTTAAGCACTTCAAGCAAAGAGAAATCCGGATCAAGCTAAAGTATTTCCCTCCTTGGATAACCTGGGGGGGGGGGGGGGAACAGAAGAAAGGAGGCGAAACAACAAGGGTCAGATAAAAAGTCTGGTAAGTCCAGTGACTTTCAGCATATGAACAGATAATAATAATATGATATGATCATAAAACTGGATGTGAGATAACTGTAACAGGTGTAGCGGATATAACAGAAAAACAGAATGATATAAACTATTGTTTTACACTTCTCTGCACTAATACTAGTATAACAGAATTAGGTGTCACCCTAATGTCTAAACTAAAATGGAAACGGGTACAGAATAATTTAACAGAAACAGGATGCTAATAATGGGCCTTTACTACCCGATCAGAAACAGACAGAAGCAGAAACAGATTAATCCCTACGGAAACAGAATGTAGAATTAGGTGTACACTAGTAATGGGCCTTTACCACCCGAACAGACGGTACCACGCAGAAACAGACATGTGTTACCATCCAACAGAAACAGACGGTACCAACAGAAACAGACAGAACTAAGTGTACCCTAAAACCCTACCCCAAGCGATCGGCTCCCTAATACATAAATATCCTGTGTCGGCCCCACAGTAGGGTGTATCACTCCCTAAAGTGACAACCAATTGGCACAGACCTATTTACAGATGTCACGGCGTCTTACATCCTCAGAGGCAGACCGGGATCCATGCACGCACATGACCCGGTTGGAACGCACCATCAACACCCCTCGTCATTATCAGAATGAACCGCTTATAATTAGTTCAGTAAGCGTGCCCGGACCCTACTTCCTGTTGGGTCAAAGTTTTGATACCAGAAAGGGTTACTGACTAATATGGGTCCCAAACAACAGATGACACAAGTAATTCCCCTCCTAACCTTGTGTCCCCAGACTAACAGATTCCAGTTTAACTTGTCTACAAGTTTCAGACATACAAAATTTAGATTAACTAGTTCACTGATCAGGCAATCAAGTTAACAGGTTTTCAGACTAACGGATCAGATGTTCGGATTAACAGGCTTACAGATTAACTGGTTCCAGATTATCTAACTTTGTATTGGGCCTATGGATTCACGAAACGGGTTTATCAGATTCATTGGTCCAATTGGTTTAACCTTACCCAACACGTTTTAGACATCACAATTATCTCAGATCTTCATTAATTAAATATTAATGCCCAAACCTCTCACATTAGACTGACAGTTTGCGGCTACTGGTTAGGCCGATTGGTTCCGGGCAGGTTTCTGTCGCAAACTGAGTCTAACCTCGGGTTTCAAGCACGTTATGACTAACTTCTCACATTAGAACCTATTGTTTGCGACCACTGGAATATGCCGGGCGGTTCCGGGCAGAATTACGTCGCAAACTCATTCTAACCTCGAGTTAGCCATGTTTATCTTTGCGGCCAATTAATTAATGATTTACCATTTATACTCATGCCTAATATACATGTCAATTATTCATAGCTAATGACAACAACAGACTGAATATATCAACTTAACGGATATAGCAGATAACAAGTTTTGCAGATTAGGCGACTTAACGGATTTAGCCGATTAAACAAACTAGCAGATTTTAGCATATAACAGATTAGGCATCTCAACAGACAAATTTAACAGACTAGGCATCTCAATCTAATTAGCAGTTTAGGCAGAATTGGCAGATTAGAACTAGCAAATTAGGCAAATATATTATATTTAATCATTCCTTAAGGTTTCACAACATATCTTGCCTAAATATAAATCTTGCCTAAGTTCACATGCATAAATAATAGTCATGATTCCCTATATGATCATTTATCCCATGTTTGCATTAAATTCACATAGCACAGGTTATGGTCATAATTTACCATATATCATATGTTCCCCTTTTTATTAAACTTGCAAAGTACAGAAGATCCATATATAGATTATACCAAATATAACCATAGATTACTATGCATGTCATATATCCCAAAGATCCCTTACTTAGGTGTTTATTTAAATAATAGATATCCTACTTCCATGTAAATCTTTCTACCTAAGCCATATTCCCTTTTTTTTAAAGTCATAGTCCATTATATAAAATATGCCCAAGGATCTAGATCTAACCTGTATTATGTCTTTCTATTCAGATCTTAATTTTTAACATGCCTTATATTCCAGATTTACAAGTCATATATTATCATATGATAATCCCAAATTGTCATATATGCATAGATCTAGATCTAGTTTACAACCTATGTCCTTCACTCAAATCAGTCCAATTATGCATCATTCATTTTATTGTCCCAAATATTTTAGCGTATGTTAATCTCTTATGAGATTGGCTCAGGCTCGTGGTAGCCTGGCTATAGAACAAAAAGAGGAAAGAGATAAGATAGATCCAAACACAACAGAAAAGAACGGATATAATCTCATATTCAGATTTACAACTCATGTCACAATCAGAATTAACGTTTATATCGGAAAATAACTGTACTTGCCTTGATTGGATTAAAGAAAGAACTTTAACTTGTTGTAGAATCTTTGCAGAAACTTTAATCTCTAGTTTGAATTGAGTTGCTTAGGCTGATGTTGATTATCTTCTAGTTTTGATTCCAGCAGAGTAGCGACGCCATTATTTTATTTTAGTTAGAATAAAGGCAGAGTATAGGTAGAATGAAGTTGTGTGGAGAGAAAGTGAGGTTTGGGGGTGTTTTTATAGGAGAATAGGGTGATTTAAAGCCTTCAGATCAGTCCAGAAGTCATCAGAATCGTACAGCTCGAATACACATCATCCAGCCACTGAAAAGAAGACACGTCACCTCAGAACACTCCAGAATTCGGTGCTGAATTTGTATGGGCGCACTTGGCAGGTGCGCCAGTGTATTTTTGTACTGGCGCACTTCACAAGTGCGCCAGTGTATTCTGGCCTGTTTCCGGTTTTTCTGCCTAACTTCGTTCGTCCGTATCTTCTTCATACGGACTCCGATTTACGCAAATTCGGACTCTATTTCGCGTATTTTTCTGAGACGAACACAATGGCGCAACCTGTTTCCCTTATTTCTTCTCCTAAAAATTAATTATACCTTGATTTTTAACTCTTATGTTTACAGAAAATACGGGGTGTTACATCCATTAATACGTGAATTGATTAGTCAGTGGTCATGAAACAATACCATTTTCACGACACAAGTTGCACAAGGAAATAAAAATATAACAAGCCAAACTATAGGGTAAGGAGTGGTGTCGGCATCATATAAAATTTCGAAAGTAAGAGGTACCTCTACACTACAGGCCAGTCCAGAATAAGTGGAATTTATTTTGTTTAAAATGGAATATCAAGGGTGCACAGATCTAATATCAACCTAACATAATCAGTTACTAGTTTTGAGTTCAATTTGTGCCGAATAATCATAAATAAGTCAGAATTATGATTTCCAGATATACAGTTTTTGAACTTATACACTAACCCGTATGCGGTCCCAAGTCTAAACAGGTGGTAACTCAATAATGTCCATTCTTCTTCTTATTATTATTATTTTCTTTTTTTTTTCTTTTTTTTCCCGATAGGAAGCATAAATGAGGTTAGCTAATGTTGATTCATATAATCAAACAGTCCACGCAGGGTACTTTGCATGTATGATGGATGCCAAAACTTCATGATCAGTATAACTTATAATGTACAGTTAAAACACATGTGTTAATGTGGTTCCGAGTAAACAAGGCAGGTATGAAAAACCTTTATGGCATGTTTCAGTTTTACTTATGTGATCCAAGGATGTTCAAACTTCCAAAATGGAATAAATTTAAGCAAATTAAATAATTTCTAAGTACACACTGAATTCGTGATGCAAACCAATGTAACATGCTATATGTACGGTTGAGTATCACAGGTCGGTGACAGTAATCCGACGAGTAGGGTGCATACAGCAGTACAAGAAGAAGCGTAGCATTTATTTGAAGAATAAATGAAGGCCAGAAGCAACAAACGTAAAGTCAAATAGGTTTATCTATTGCATATCTGTTCTTTTTAAAGAAAAACTTCCAGAGTGATAGTGCAAAGTACATCAAGGGTGGCATCAGTTCAATTCTTAAGATATCATTAAATTAGAATCGATACAGGGAGAATAGTCTTTTTCACAAAGCATAATGTCTGTATTCTAGAAATCAGTGAATCAGCTAAAGCTAAACATAACAAAAGTTGCTACCATTACTAGTATATTTCAAAGGCTATCCATTTCCATATTCATTTTTCAAAAGCAACAGCAGTTTCCATTTAAACAACTAAAAATAAAACTGAGTTAATTGTGGTAGTACTTGATTTTTGTCCAACTATTATGTGTTACAATAAATGAGGCAGAGTTATCCCATCCATTTCTTACCAATAGTGCAGTACATATCAAGAACAACCCCAACTTTCAGGTTCGAGTTAAACCCGATCCAAGGTATCCCAGCTACTAATTTATTTCTAGAACCAGTCCAACTAAATTTATGAAGCAAAGGTGAGACTTTCATTCAACCATACCAAGTTACACACTTCACATGCAAGCTAAATTTAAGATTTTCACCTATGTTTAGTTTTACTCAAGGCAACAGGGTATGGCATGTAAATCGCAAGCTACACTATCAAAATCAGTATGTGACCTCACACAGCAACAAACAAGCAGAATCCAATCACAAAGTGCGCCAGCTAACAAATTTTAACACACCTTACTATTTAATTTAGCTTTTTACTGAAATCATAGCACTTGAATTTAGATTAATCGTGAGTGAATTCTCACCTGTAGTGCTGATAAAAAGACAGGCTTAGTTTTCTTTTGACAGGAGTTGCGGATGTACAGCGAACGGAGGCAACGAGATGGGCTGGTTGTTGCAACTTCGCTTGGAAATGGGTGCGCGATGCTTAAGGCGGCGGCGAGTTGGTTCCGGCGAAATAGCAGCCAAGGTGTTGAGTTGGAAGATGGTGACGAATTTACTCCTCGATCAGTGAAACAATGCTACTAGAAGTAGGTGCCATCGACTTGGAGAAGATGATTGAATTATACGGATTTGGGGAAAGGAACTTCCGATGGCCATTAAAAATTGAATTTGGGGGAAAATTTGTTGTCTGAAGAATAGGGAGAAAACAACTAGATTTATAAGTGGAACGAGGTGTGGCGTCCAAGTATCCATAGGAGCCAAGGCAAAGAACAGTAACTTGCGTATTCTAAATGGGAAAGGTAATAATTAGGGAGGCAACATACGAAGGGGGTGTTTATTTATTTGTACCCCTAAAACCTAATTTTACCGCAAATTATCACTACGTTAATAATTTTATTATTATCATAAATAAATTCCAATTGCAACAAATTTGGGCGTGCTGCTACGTCTCGATGCTCTGAACCTAATAAAATTTGTTTAGTCAAATTCGGGCTCCATTTGCACGATGTTATTTCAAATTTAATTTAATTGTCGGTTTATGTTTAAAATTTTGTCTACTGCCAAATCAATTTTGTTTGGTTCCAAATTTGAAATACAACAATAATTAATTATACATATTAAAAATCCAATTTACCACAGACCGAGGTCATTTGAAAATTAATTATTTTAAAGGCCGATATCATATCGATAAAATATTTCTAACTTCAAAACAAATCGTAAATTACGAACTGTCACGACTAACTTAAGCTTGTTTTAATTATATATACTTATACGTTCAAATTCATTTTCAAACAAATGAAACCTTCATCAATAACATATATTTCTAACCATCAATATTTCACTTATCGAATTTCAAATCTAATTCAAATGTCCACTCAATTTCAATTCAACAATAAATATTTGATTTTAAATTTTTAATCCAAGTCTCAAAATTAATAATTAAATTTTTAATGGATTCCATATCTCAGTTGTCAAAAATTTCCAGGATGTTACAATCTTTCCCCCTTTAAAACTTTTCATCCTCGAAAAGGAGTGAACGCTAGAGTTATGCCAATGTACACTTCAAATTTTCATACACGTGGGTAATTTCTCCACAACTCATTTAAATACCGATATTTAAATTATCGACCTTCTTTGTTTAGTCATCATATCCAATTAACTCGAAAAAAAAATCAAATTCTTTCCAAATTAATCTCTTCTCCCAATATTTACTTATCCATCATTTCACAAGTTCAACCACATCTCCATATATTCAGTCTATTTAATCTTCTCCTCCCTGAAAAGTGTAACTATCATTTCTTCTTCAAGTTACAAATTGTCTACTTGAAAATTTTCCAAGATCCAAAATCTTTTATAATACGAATTTCATGTAGAAAATATTTGTATATAATTGAAAATAATTCGTAAACCTCTCTTCTTAACTTATTTAAATTATTGCTTAGAAAATACTTGATAACTCGAAGTTTGACAAGTATATTGTAGTTCTCACAGATGTTAGGCATACGCTGGCCAGGCGCACGACTAAAATCTTCAAGTACTAAATATCCTTGCTTCAACCCCCAGTGAAAATATTACAAAAATCCTTTCTAAAAACAGATACGGAAAGTACCAATGTGATAGTGATATGTTGATTGCCAATGAATCGCAGATACACAATGGTTTCGTCTGGATCCCCCAGAAAACATCTGTATCCGTAGGAAATCACTTCCCTGCGAATTTCATCATGGACATATCAACAAAGATATTTAGGAATCAAAAGACAATTTGAGGTCATTGAGCATTGGTTGCTCTATCTCAGAATCACGAAATCAAATTATTAAATGAAACTAACTCAAATCATGAGGACCATGACAAACTGCTGCATTAAACAAGTGGCTCAATCACTAAGATATCTAAGTGGACCGAAGGTAAACAATGGTTACGCCTGGGTCCCCCAGGAAACATCCATACCTGTAAGCTTTCACAGCCCTGCGGATTACGCCCTTACAATTCGACTGTAAATTGCAGAAGTCACAATGGTTACGCTTGGTTCCCCCAAGAAACATCCGTCCGCCGTAGGTTATCTGCAGCCCCACGAATTTCGCTACACGGTCGAATTCAACGACTCTAGATTGCAGCGATCACAATGGTTACGCCTGATTCCCTCAGGAAACATCCGACCGCCGTAGGCTATCTACAGCCCTGCGAATTACGCTAGTAGTCGTGCTCAATGGCAATTCATGAGTTTTATGTCCGGACAACCTACTACCACCACCAGCATATCTCAATTAAGCTCGAAATTCAAAGGAGAAGGAAGGTACCTTCCTTATCGTCATTTGAAACATATAATACTATATACATATAGTATTTAATTTCATACTTCTCATAATTCATACTTATATCAATTTACATACGAGTTTCAAATCACGCCTTTCAACCCTTCGTTCTTATATAAATTCTATTATATAAGATTTTATCTTAATTCGATCACCGTCCAGTCCAGTGTTATTTCTTTTCGAATTAACTATATTCTTATATTTTATACATTAATTTCCAAAAACTCCTATTTGCAATATCAAAAACCGAATATCCTCAATTTTTCATTCAAATTTCAAAATCTCAGCTTTGATCTCTTTAAATCAATTCAGATATTTAATATCCCTTTCAAACCAAATTTATAAATCTATTAGTTTCGACCCAATTTTCTTCCAATTACTCAAAATTCTCAATTATTCAGTTCATCATTTAATTCCAATTTTTACACTTCCAAAATTTCCAGAGTACTTTTATTTCTCCTTATAACAGATTTCTCATTCACGCTCTTTTTCTCTTTCATGTTCACATCCTTCCGACTGTAAATTAGCAAGCAAACAACTCCTTAAGTATCAACCCCGAAGGCCAAAACCAACATCAGATCAATACTCAGAAAGTCCTTCAACTCAACTAATCTCCAGTCAGTTTCTACTTTTCTATTTCTAATTCATTATCGAAGTATTGCTTACAAAATTCTCAAATTCAAATCATAATCCCATTCCCTTACGTTCGGCTGCCCTTCGTTTTTGACGTGCGACTCTTTGTTCCTCAGTTCTCACCATTCTGATTTGTCAAAACCCGTTAACTTCTCATGATCCTTGAAAAACAATTCATTTTCTATAATTATAGAAAATCTCCTATTACCATTGGAAAACGTTTCCATATATTTGCAAATATACTTTATTCTTTGATATGAATACATAATTAATTATTAATTAATTAAATTTTGATTAAAATGGAAAGTAAATAATATTTTCCAGAAATTCAACATAATCGACTTCATTCATAACCTCCTTTCGAAAAATTCCTTATTTTAGAATATATTCCGAGCTTCGGAAAAATCTCATTTGATTTATATTCTGAACTTCAGAATAATCTCACCTTACCGGTCGACTTAATTTCCCTTTATCCTCAATTTCCTTTGCAACATCTTTTCTTCCAAACGTTATTCACTTCTAAAAAGTAAACATTATTTCTTTTATATGAATCTTGACTCGGCACATCAAATTATCTTTGATTTTACTCAAATACATCTCTTTAAAATATTTACTCACGTTTTGCTTCATTCATATTCTCATTTACATTTTACTTCTTGTTAACTAATTAACAATTTCATAACTCAATATCGAATTCATATATTCGATTATACATTATTGGTTAACCAATTACAATTTATTTTGCCAATTTCTGAATGATCTAAATAATTAGTAATACAATTTGACACAATCAAATTTCAGTTATATCCTTTTAAATTTTCATTTTCATTAGTTCATATCGGAATAAGATTCATTGTTTCATCTTTGAAACAATTTCAAATCACGATTAGAGAAATTTATTAATTGATTCTCTTATACTTATCTTCCTAGATACCATTCGATGCTGGATTCAAGATTCAAATCTAAGGGGGCTAATCAAAGAATGGCTCTCGCAACTCTGGATTTGAAGACTGGGGATTCCGAAAATTTTTAATTTTCAAAATAAATCTTCCGCTGTATTGGTTCGAAATATAAATCTTCAAAACATACATAATATTTTTTTTCCAAAATAATTTTCAAAACCTTTTTATTTTCAAAATCCGCTTTTTCTTTTAGTGTCGATCCTATTTAAACCCCATAAGCTAGGCTTTGAATAAACCAAAGATCTGATACGAACTGTAACGTCCCGCCCTTTTGACCGCTTCAAATTGGTGATTAACCAACTTAAAATGTCCAAATCGACGGATCGTTATTTAGCTTACAGAGTTTAAACCCAGAATCAACACAGAAAACACAGAATAATTAAATAACACAAGGTTGACCAACAAAATAATATTTTATATATTAATCATAAATTTTGATATAATAATTTTCTATAAACAGTGAAATTTAAAATACACTTTGAATACAAGGGAAAAATATCTACTGTTTTAAAATCTTCAGAGTGCGCCGTCTTTGAAATTCCTAGCTTCGTCAATCTTTTAATCATAAACTGCAATCTTTAAATCTGTACTGCTTGGGTCTGACCCGAGCATCCCATGTAGAAAAATAAAATACTCGAGTCAGGATTAATCATAGTTCTCGTGCGACAATTTAAATAAAACGCTAAATGTAATAGTTAATCGTCATAACAATCTTATGTCACCAGCCAAAATATAGCATCCACACTACATCGGTTTACTTTTCCCAAGGCATGTATCTCCAGGAGCTTGCATATACACTCATGTATAGGCACATGTGTGTACCGCCTCGGCATCAACTAATACAAGCCAGAATCGCACGGTAAGAGTAGAATATATATATGGGCAGCAACACGTCGTTGCAAAGTTCACAAATGTGTCTTATTGTGCAGAACCCAGCAACAAAACAGGTGATTACGGTAAAATGTATCATGGCAACTATCAAAGCAATAATACTCTAGCTTGGCACAGATGAGCAAGGCCAAAAGGAGAACTCTATGGCAGTGTATTTGGATATCACAATATGCCATCAACAAGATTTAAGGTAAAGTTTTATGGTCAAATTTAAGGGCTACATACATTCCAGGTTGTAAAATATGTAGCAGTAAATATAACTAGGATGGGAAGAACCAATATATTATTGTGTCAAGGGAAATGTGGAATCGGTTCCTCAAACATAATATAAATGTAGCATCGGCCTTTAGCAAGGCAATGCAATCTCGACTTCTATAGAATTTGGCAAAAACAAAAGTAAATCAGATTTAATATAGCATCAGCTCCTTATCAAAACAAACAAGTATCAATTCATTTATATGAAATTTGGATATGTATAGTCGAATAGGGAGCATATCAATCCATGAAGTACTGCCCAATTATATTCTGAAATAAGGTAGCTCCATTTATACGTGAATTGATTAGTCAGTGGTCATGAAACAATACCATTTTCATGACACAAGTTACACAAGGAACTAAAAATATAACAAGCCAAACTATAGGGTAAAGAGTGGTATCGACATCATATAAAATTTCGAAAGTTAGAGGTACCTCTACACTACAGGCCCGTCCAGAATAAGTGGAATTTATTTTGTTTAAAATGGAATATCAAGGGTGCACAGATCTAATATCAACCTAACATAATCAGTTACTAGTTTTGAGTTCAATTAGTGCTGAATAATCATAAATAAGTCAGAAGTATGATTTCCAGATATACGGTTTTTGAACTTATACACTAACCCGTATGCGGTCCCAAGTCTAAACAGGTGGTAACTCAACAATGGTCATTCTTATTCTTATTATTATTATTATTATTATTATTATTTTCTTTTCTCTTTTTCTTTTTTTCCCGACAGGAAGCATAAATGAGGTTAGCTAATGTTGATTCATATAATAAAACAGTCCACGTAGGGTACTTTGCATGTATGATGGATGCCAAAACTTCATAGTCAGTATAACTTATAATGTACAGTTAAAACACATGTGTTAATGTGGTTCTGTGTAAACAAGGCAGGCATGAAAAACCTTTATGGCATGTTTCAGTTTTACTTATGTGATCCAAGGATGTTCAAACTTCCCAAATTTAACAAAGGTAAGCAAATTAAATAATTTCTAAGTACACACTGAATTCGTAATGCAAACCAGTGGAATAGGCTATATGTACGGTTGAGTATCTCAGGTCGGCGACAGTAATCCGACGAGTAGGGTGCATACAGCAGTACAAGAAGAAGTATAACATTTATGTGAAGAATAAATGAAGACCAGAAGCAACAAACGTAAAGTCAAATAGGTTTATCTAGTGCATATCTGTTCTTTTTAAAGAAAAACTTCCAGAGTGATAGTGCAAAGTACATAAAGGGTGGCATCGGTTCAAATCTTAAGATATCATTAAATTAGAATCGATACAGGGAGAATAGTCTTTTTCACAAAGCATAATGTCTGTATTATTGAAATCAGTGAATCAACTAAAGCTAAACATAACAACAGTTGCTACCTTTACTAGTATATTTCAAAGGCTATCCATTTCCATATTCATATTTTCAAAAGCAACAGCAGTTGCCATTTAAACAACTAAAAATAAAACTGAGTTAATTGTGGTAGTACTTGATTTTCATCCAACTATTATGTGTTACAATAAATGAGGCATAGTTATCCCATCCATTTCTTACCAATAGTGCAGTACATATCAAGAACAACCCCAACTTTTAGGTTCGAGTAAAACCCGATCCAAGGTATCCTAGCTACTAATTTATTTCTAGAATCAGTCCAACTTAATTTATGAAGCAAAGGTGAGACATTCATTCATCCATACAAGGTTACATACTTCACATGCATGCTAAATTTAAGATTTTCACCTATGTTTAGTTTTACTCAAGGCAACAGGGTATGGCATGTAAATCGCAAGCTACACTATCAAAATAAATATGTGACCTCACACAGCAACAAACAAGCAGAATCCAATCACAAAGTGCGCTAGCCAACAAATTTTAACACACCTTACTATTTAATTTAGCTTTTTACTGAAATCACAGCACTTGAATTTAGATTAATCGTTAGTGAATTCTCACCTGTAGTGCTGATAAAAAGACAGGCTTAGTTTTCTTTTGACAGGAGTTGCGGATGCACGGCGAACGGTGGCGACGAGATGGTGCTAGTTGTTGCAACTTCGCTTGGAAATGGGTGCGCGATGCTTACGGCGACGACGAGTTGGTTCCGGCGAAACAGTAGCCAAGGTGTTGAGTTGGAAGATGGTGACGAATTTACTCCTCGATCAGTGAAACAACGCTACTATAAGGAGGCGCCATCGACTTTGAGAAGATGATTGAATTATACAGATTTGGGGAAAGAAACTACCGACGGCCATTAAAAATTGAATTTGGGGGAAAATTCGTTGTCTAAAGAATTGGGAGAAAACCCCTAGATTTATAAGTGGAACGAGGTGTGGTGTCCAAGTAACCGTGGGAGCCCAGGCAAAGAACAATAACTTGCGTATTCTAACTGGGAAAGGTAATATTTGGGGAGGCAACATACGGAGGGGGTGTTTATTTATTTGTACCCCTAAAAACTTATTTTACCGCAAATTATCAGTACGTTAAAAATTTTGTTATTATCCTAAATAAATTACTATTGCAACGAATTTGGGCATGCTGCTACGTCTCGATGCTCTGAACCTAATAAAATTTGTTTGGTCAAATTCCGGCTCCATTTGCACGATGTTATTTTAAATTTAATTTAATTGTCGGTTTGTGTTTAAAATTTTGTCTACCGCCAGATCAATTTTGTTTGGTTCCAAATTTGAAATACAGCAATAATTAATTATACATATTAAAAATCCATTTTACCATAGACCGAGGTCGTTTGAAAATTAATTATTTTAAAGGCCGATATCGTATCAATAAAATATTTCTAACTTAAAAACAAATCGTAAATTACGAACTATCGCAACTAACTTAAGCTTGTTTTAATTATATATACTTATACGTTTAACTTCATTTTCAAATGAATGAAACCTTCATCAATAACAAATATTTCTAGCCATCAATATTTCTCTTGTCAATTTCAAATCTAATTCGTATGTCCACTCAATTTCAATTCAACAATTGATTTTAATTTTTTAATCCAAGTCTTAAAATTAATAATTAAATTTTTAATGGATTCCATATCTCAGTTGTCGGAAATTTCCGGGATGTTACAAGGCTGCCCGTGTAGAAAAAGGGGCACCCGAGTTTGCAAGTGAAACAAACTACGAGTCAGTCATGGGGCTGGTATGAGAAATCTACTTAACATATTTTTCAATATGGCCAATCACAGGACCACGCCACTTTCGCGGAACAGGTTTACCCCATTGATTGCCAGTGCTTCAAAACAAGTCAACCTTTTAAACATCGCAATGCTTTTTATAAAAATGAAGCCATTATAAGACTCAGTTCCCATCACACGATGCAACACAAACCGGAGGATAGAGTTTTACCTTATAATGGCCAAAATATGCTTGATACGAATAAAACAAATCTTTTGGTATTATTTCTAGTGTTTATATGTTTCAAAAACAATTTCAAATCATAAGTATCAATCATAGACGACATGGGTAACATATATCATGTCGCTGTATATAGGTATACAATCAAAATCGCACGGTATCGTATTTGGAAATTGGATTTCTGTAATGAACCAAGGCAAGGGATCGTCCTTACAGAATTCGAGACGCTCTAGCCCGCCCCTCAGGCAAACGCGCAGGCAAGCCTTGGATCGTCAGGGCCGGTCCACTCGATGTGGATTAAAATTCCTTAACATTGCGTTTCCCCGCCCTATGGGGCGTCACTGGTCATATCCGACCACACCATCGGCTCCGAAGAGACCGAAGCAACCGAGGCCTCGCTTTCCATCATCCACATAAGTAAAATACCCGGGCGTGCAAAACCCAAAGCACCACTCCTAGCTAGAAGGAAACACATGTCCTCCTTGAAGTCCTTCTCCCGTTTCTGGCATATACCGGGGTGTGAGGCTCATGAAACAATGCTAAACACAAAGCTGCCATTCAAAGCCATGCTCTGATCATCAACCACAAAGTTATGCTTTTCAGCAAAATCTTTGATCATATGCATCTTAGCATGCCACACAGGCAAACCATTCCATGCAACCGATATCCATCAATCACACAGAACGATATCCAATGTCAGACACACAATCCATTTACAAGTCCGTTCTGGGTCTGAACGAAACCGGACGCACTTAATACCTCGCACATCCGCACAATCAACAAGTACGTTCGGACGGCTACTACTTCTGCCCTTCAAGGTGGCGACTCCTATCATGAGCATCAGTAGCACCCCTCCATTCGATGTGAAGATCATCGGTCTTGCACTGTCTTCATATTTTTGACTTTTAATCGTCGATCAATTATTTGAAATGAGAACTAACTCGGCCTTTTCAAATAATTCACGTATATTTAGAATTTCAAATCAATTCACTTCAATGGTTAAATTATTTGACATCAGTAATTCTGTTTTTTAATGTAATTTTAACACAAAACACATTCAACCATCAAATATCAAATAAACTGAGAAAATTCAAGTTATTTCCATTCCATATCGTTTAAAATATTTTATCACGATTTATCCCTATTTTTATTTATTTAAAAATAGCCAATTCACTCAAATGACGCTTCAGGCCATAACGCGGCCGTGGCGCTGTTTTTCTTCAGATTTGATTTACACATATATGAAAATCTAACCGTTGGATCTTCACAAATTTTATATCATTAGAAAAATGTTTTCAAAACGAACCCAATGGTTTCAGTTTTGGGAAAATCCGATGGTCAGATCTCCCGCACTAATCCTTTGAAGTTACGATTTCAAAATACGAACTGTAGCGTCGTTATTCGATTTAATTTAATTATATTTATATATATATATATAAATATAATCGATTCTAGTGTTGTTTTTCTTCAAATTTGAATTAAACATTCCAGACAATCCAACCGTTGGATCTTTACAAAGTAGGTGTCGTTGGAAAGATATTTCCAAAGTGAACCCAACGGTTTCGGTTTCGGGAAAATCCAATGGTCGGATCTCCCGCACTAATCGTTTGAAATCACAGTTTCAAAATACGAACTACGGCTTTGTTATTCGATTTATTTTAATTATATTTATATATATATAAATATAATTTATTGTTCGATTCCAAAACCATATTCAATTCATAAATTTGATAAAAATGATATTTTTATCCAGTAGATATTTATTTCAACACATCACCATTTTTAACACTTCATATTTACAATAAAAATGTAGATTTTATTATTCAATCTATATATTCAACACATGAATGTTTTCGACTTCACACACACGATAAAAATATGATTTTTATCGTTCTAGTCCTTTATTCAACACATGAATGCTTTTTATAGTTTATATATATTATAAAAATGTGATTTTTATTGTAAAACAATTTATTTCAAAACATGATTATTTTATATAGTTCATACATAAGGTAAAAATGTAATTTTTATTTTAAAACAATTTATTTCAAAACACGATTATTTTATGTAGTTCATACATAAGGTAAAAATGTAATTTTTATTTTACAAAGAATTTATTTAATACATGAACTTCATTCAACACATGATTTCTATTTAAGACATGAATTTCTATTCAACACATGAATATAGTTTCAACACATGAAAATAATTCTAACACATGAATATTATTGAAAATTTCGGCAGCATAACGGCAGTGTAATTAAAAACGGCACCATCCCGAGTACGGTTCCTCGTTCTACCGTAAAGCCTCGCAGATTTTGACAATGGGGATATCAATATCTAGTTCGTACGCAGACGAATTTTCCCATATACCAATCCTATTGGGATTTCAACCATAATCAATCATTTCAAATCAACCATTCATGATATTCACCAAATTTCACATCAACCAATAATCCAAACAATATCACAACCAATATATATCGTCCATGGTCTGTGGACGAGGGGAGTGTATATATATATATATATATACGTATATAACTATATTTCGATTTCATTTCAATATCATTTCAATTCATTTCAACACATATATTATTTATACAATGCATATATAACTTATACATCAAACATACAACTTATACAACGCTTATACATGTGGTGTACAACGCTTATATAACTCATATATCGACTATATAATTTACACATCATTGTTTTCCATATCGTTTATAAATTAGAAATCTCACATTGGGTTCCACTCCACTAAAAATTGTAGAAGGCTCAGAAAAATATCCGGTCTCTTCTAGAATGTAGAAGACGTCCACACGAGTCCACTATCTCTGTTTCACTGAATTTTGACAACATATGTCAAAGATACGATTTTTACAAGTTGTAATGGAATTAGCAATGTTTATAAGCGTTGCAAAACCCCTTCAAAATAAAACCCATACCTCAGCTCATTGATTCGAAATTCGGTTTCGGATTTTCGTTCAATCGGTGAAGCTTGGCCAAGATCAGGCTGCTTCACGTCGTAGGGCTTCGGAATCCGCGCGCTAGGGTCCCACCTTTGTCCAGATCGACGGCGCCTAGCTCCCCCACTTCTTAGATGAACGGCGGCACTTCTCGTTCGAATTCAGAGCGAGATACTTCACCAAAAACGAAAACACCGGTATGGATTGGAAGCTAGAGGACTCCTCTACAAAATCCTCAATAGGGCCATGGCATTTTGGTGCGTGTGGAGGGAGATAAGGAGGAGCGAAGGTTTGAAGAACGGTCATCGTTCGATATTGAAGAGGAGCGGGTATCTGAGTCAACGCGTGAATGAGTGGAAGAAAATGATTGGTCCATGGGTTTTTATATTTATTTTTAATTCAATTATTTTCAAAAATACCCTTTTCTCCATACGAACTCCAATCCAAACCCAACGACTATCGTCCCTAGCTAAATACTCCCATTCCAAACACAATGGGATATGTTTCGTAGGCCCATTCAGTCAGTTTCTTTTCAAATTAAAATATAAAACATTCAGTATTTGATTTGAATGTACATTTCAATTTACCGGGGCCACATAGTGATCCCAAAAATTCCAGAAAAATAAATTTAGCTATTTCTTGATGATACGGTCCCAACAAAACTAATTTCGTCGAATTCTTAGACCGTTTGAAAAATGGCCATTTTCGGGTCGATCTAATTTAATTGAAATCAACGAAACACATTTTCCTTCGCCACGCTCACATATTAACTTCAAAAATTATGGAATTTGAAATTTAGCAATAATTTGACATCCCGGATCCACAAAAGTGGTTTCATCGAATTCTGAGGTCGATTGCAAAATGTCTATTTTCAAGGGCTATATATTCTCTATAGCGACCTTTCAGAAAATTCATTTGGCCATAAATTTTGATTCCCTCTACGAAACTTCGATTTTTCAGATTTGTTAGAAAGATATTCATAAAAAGATTTAAATATTTTTGGTTTCACTAAAATCCATTTTATTTTACACCCGGTATAGTCAGTCAAAGTTTGAATTCCAATTTTGAAACTGCCGCGCCATTTCAGGCCTTGTTTATATTTTAAAATAATTATATTTATTTTCAACCATCGATTCAAACATACTCTTCATCGTTATTATTTAAAATAATTTATTTTAAATATTTATAATCCACTAAAATAGCAAATTAAATTTTTTTAAACTGGTTCAGATTTTCCGGGTCGTTACAATCTCCCCCACTTAAAACCTTTCATCCCCGAAAAGGAAAGAAGTCGAAAGTTATTTAATTAACCAACTCAACTTTAATTCTGGCTTCCATTCTTCAACTTTTCAGTTTATAAGAATTTTTAAATTCTTCAAAAATTTGGCTAACACCTTAAATTTTCGAAAAATTTCTCCATAACCTCCTTTGTACGGGGAGCTTCGGGATATTTCAAATAGCCTCCCATGGCCTTCACCAATCCAAAAGAAAAAGGAAAAGCCAAGCGGCTAGCCAATCGGCTTATAAAATCATCAAATCCCAAGAATTTCAATAAACATGTACCTATTTGTCGGGAAAACAATTTTTTTTCCTCTGCTTAGTTGTTTATCCATAACCTGTTCACATATATATAATGCACATGTATATATTTCTATTTATTTCTAAATCAGTTCAATACTTGATTCACTTGCATACATTTAACTTCATTCTCTTATTGATTAAATTAACTATCATTCTAACAATTTAATTAATCAAATCCACAATCACACAACGCAGCCAACAATCAATTTGTTTTTAACTTTTCAAAAATATACCAAATAATTCATATACTCTTTTGAAAACATTCAGACTATATAATTAAAAAGCTTACATGCATGAAGAGAAAACAACAGCAAAGTAGAGAACAAAATGGAAATGCCAAATATGGTAAATGTACCTTGCACCGGAGTCAATCAGAGATATCCACCCTGCATTTAGGATAGGATTTCTTAATACTCTCCTCAATTTCCCAAGTACAATCTCGCGGATCCCCACTCCATTGCACTTTGACTAAGTGAACCTTCTTGTTCCTCAGCTCTTTGGTTTCTTTGCCAATAATGTTTAGTGGCTCTCTTCTCACAGCCAATTCTGGAGTAATTTCTATATCCCATTGCGCTGCATCTTCCACGATCAAGTCTGGATCATGTACATGCTTTCGAAGTTGAGATACGTGAAACACATTATGTACTCCATGCAACCAATCTGGTAACTTAACCCTATAAGCGAGAGTTCCAACCCGTACTAGAATAGGAAACGGACCAATAAATTTGGGCGCCAATTTCCCTGTTTTACCGAACCGGATTACTCTTCTCATCGGAGATACCTTCAAATACACGTGGTCGCCAACAACAAATGATATATCTCTTCTTCTCTTATCTGCATAGCTTTTCTGTCGGCTTTGAGCGGCGAGTAATCGTTTCTTAATGAAATTGACTTTGTTCGCAGCTTCGCAAATCATATCTGGTGCCGACACGAGTCTATTTCCAGGTTCTACCCAACAAGAAGGAGATCGGCATGGCCTACCATACAATGCTTCGAATGGTGACATTGTCAGGCTCGCTTGGTAGCTATTGTTGTATGAGAACTCAGCCAAATGCAAATGGTCTCCCCATGACCCGCCAAAATCAATAACACAAGACCGCAATAAATCTTCTAGAATACGATTCACCCTCTCAGTTTGACCATCTGTTTGAGGATGATAAGCGGTGCTCAAGTTTAGCTTCGTTCCCAATTCTGCTTGGAATGCTTCCTAGAATTTACTAGCAAAAATCGGGTCACGATCACTAACAATGCTCATGGGACCTCCGTGTAGTCTAACTATTTCCTTGAAATAAATCTACGCCAGACTTTGAGTAGTTCTATTCGATATGACAGGTATGAAATGGGCAGTCTTCGTGAAACGATCTATGATCACCCACATACTATCATTTCCTTTCCTGGTTCTGGGCAAACCATCTATGAAATCCATAGAAATATGTTCCTACATCCCACCCGGAATTTCCAAAGGTTGCAACAATCCAGCGAGCTTCTGCTGATCGCTTTTGACTTGTTGACAAGTAGGACACCGGCTAACATATAAAGAAATGTCCCTTTTCATATATTTCCACCAGAAAGTGTGTTTGATATCATTATACATCTTGCTCACCCCTGGATGGATACTAAGCTTGGCTTTGTGACATTCATCTAATACTTCTCTATGGAGTTCAGGAATGTTTGGCACACATATTCGGCCTTTTAAACTAAGGATCCCATCATTATCTATCTTAAAACTTAAGGGCTCGTCTTTCTGAATTCTCTCTCTAATCTTATGAATGAAGTGATCAAGAGCAGATATGTTATCAATCAATGAAGGCATGATGATGAGACTGGCGATAATTACATTCTTTCTGTTGAGCGCATCAGACACATTATTAGCTTTCCCCGGAGTATATAAGATATCAAGATCATATGCCGCGAGAAATTCAAACCAACGTTGCTATCTCATATTCAGATCCTTCTGGGTGAATAAATATTTCAGTGATTGATGATCAATGTATAATTCAAACTTCTCACCCAATAGATAATGCTTCCAGATTTTCATAGCGAACACGATGGCTAGCAATTCAAGATCGTGAGTTGCATAATTCTTCTCATGTGGCTTCAATTGACGGCTAGCATAAGCAACTACTTGGCCTCTTTGCATTAACACTGCACCAAGGCCTTCTTTAGAAGCATCGGTCCAGACTTTCAAGTCTTGATTGCCATCAGTAATTGTTAGCACTGGAGCAGTCGTCAATTTTAACTTCAGCTTCTGGAAAGCTGTCTCACATTCGGGAGTCCAATTGAATCTCGAATGTTTCTTAGTAAGCTTTGTTAAGGGACTGGATGTCTTCACAAAATCCTTAATGAATTTCCAATAATAACTAGCTAATCTGAGAAAACTTCGGACTTCTGTAGGCATACGAGGCTTTTTCCAATTCTGAATAGCAGTGATTTTACTGGGATCCACTGAAATTCCTTGTTTTGACATGACGTGGCCAAGAAATTTGACTCCTTCTTGCCAGAATATACATTTGGAAAACTTGGCTTTCAAAACATTATTTCTGAGAATTTCTAACACTTGTTCCAAATGTATTTCGTGCTTGCTTTCTGACTTAGAGAAGATCAGTCTATCATCAATGAAAACCAGAACAAATTTATTCAATACTTCTCTGAATACCTGGTTCATTAGATTGACAAAATAAGCTGGAGCATTACGTAAGCCGAACGACATTACTAACCACTCGTAGAATAAGTCTGGACCTCTGAATGCTGTCAAAGGAACACACTCTTCGGCAATACGATGCTGATGGAAACCTGTAGCTAGGTCCATTCGTGAAAATACTTATGCACCATTAAATCGATCCAAAAATCATCAATCCGCGGCAATGGATATTTTTTTCTTCGGCGTCTTCTTATTAAAGTCACGATAATCTACACATAGTCTGAGAGTAACGTGTGACTTCGGAACGAATACCACAGTTGCTCCCCAATCAGAGAAACTAGGTCTGATCAGACCCTTCCATACTAGCTGTCGAGTTTGATTATCTAACTCTTCTTTCTCTTTCAAGGTCATTCTTCGAATAGCGTGAACTACTGGCCTTGCATTCAGAACTAAAGAGATTTTGAAATCAATTTCTCTCTGCAGAGGTAAGCTAATAACCTCTTCGAACACATCCACATAGTTCTTGACAACAGGAATATTTTCAATGTCGACCGGAATATTCTCTGGAATGACAGGAACAGGTTCTAATTGAGCAGGAGAAACATCTAAAGCTGCCCAGAAGTCCTTTCTATCAGAAATCGGGCCTTCACATGGAATGGTTATATATTCTCCGAACTTTGTTTTTGCCTTAACAACTCTCTCGGCGCATTTAACTTCTGCTTCATATTTGGTTAACCAATCCAATCCCAATATAAGGTCAAACTCTGTAAAATTCATGACAATCGCGATAGTGGGGAACCGATAACGGGAAAAAGAGACAGGCACTCCACATACCCAACTAAGATCGAGGAAACCCCAACCGGATTATGGACCGTCATGGGTGTCTTGAGCTTTTTCAAATTCAAATCCAGTTTCTTAACTGCATTCTTTGCAAAAAAGCTTCGCGATGCGCCTGTATCAAATAGTACTTTAACTGGAATATCCTTGACAGTAAGAGTGCCTTCCAGAACATCCGGCCTTTCCTGACTAGATGAGGGTGCAGGAACTTCTGCCACTTCATTCACTTGTACTATTTCAAAGTTCTCTAATAACTGGCAATCCCGCTTTATATGACCAGCCCGATGGCACAGATTGCATTTCCTAGTCTCTTGCAACTTGCTAGTGGATTTAGATTTATCCTTCTTCCGTTTGTTCCAAGATTTGCAATTTATCGCCAAATGACCTTGCTTATTGCAGCTCGAACATGTGGCAGTCGTTATTAGTACTTCTTCAGATTTAACCTTTTTCTTATCGACTCTAGGCTTCTTTCTGAACTCAGACTTCGTACCGGCCTCAGGCTGTGTACTCGTCTCTGGGCTATTAGCTTCAAATTTCCATTTGTTGCTAGAGCTAGCTTCCTCTTCGTCAACAAAAAGGCCTCGCTTATCCAGATCTTTATATTGATAAGCCATGTATTTCATTTCAGAAAAAGGAAGCTTCACATGCCCCATTACACTGTTCTGGTATTTTCTTTGAAGACCATTAATAAACCTCAGATTCTTCCTCTTTGGATCTTGAATTAGATGAGGGGAAAAATGAGAAAGTTCATTGAATTTCTTATGATATTCCGAAATGGTCATATCTCCTTGTATCAGATAATAGAATTCATCACATAACCGCTTAGTTGCTTCTGGAGGAATAATTCTTTCACTGAAAATCTCTTTAAATCTATCCCAGGTAATATTACCTTCTGGATTATCCTTAATAATCGAATCCCACCAGAACAAAGCTTCGTCTTTGAGTGCCCAAGATGCCAGTAATCTTTTCTAGTCAACTCTTAGCTTTAAACCTTTAATGATTTTCTCAGCAGAACGAATCCAAGCTTGTGTTTTAATAATAGATTCTTCGCCCAAGAATGGTACTCCACCCATATTTCTATATTTCTTAAGTAGAGCTTCAACATCTGGTTCCAACCTACCTCTTCTACTTCTGCCACTCATTTTTCAATGTCTGCAAATAGCAGACAAACTGTTAGGCCAACAGAAAAGGTAATTTTAAAACATAGAGACATATACTTGAATGTAAATGTGTCTATCAGGGTGTATCTCATTCTGCTTCACTCATTCTAGGATATTACTAATCCTATCTGAAATGAGCGATCCATCTTAGAACACTACTGGTTCTATTTTTGACGAGTTCGTTAATATGTTATATTGCAGAACTAAGCTTAACCAAAGCTCTGGTACCACGTTTGTGACGACCTCATTCCCCGTACGACGGTGGCAAGGGTAATCTTTGGAATATAACACATAAACAGATAATAGCAGAACAGAAATAATTAAATACGCGAGATAATGTACAATAGAATACACTGAATAAACATAATCATCAGAGTTACACAGTATATAGGATCATACTTAGTACAAAATACAGTTCAGCTATACATAAATGTCTACAGCGGAAAACAAAACATAGTATGTACAATAGGAGCTGAATAGCATAAAAAGAGATAAATGATATAATCCATCTTCAGCTCCAGCTATCCAGAAAGAGCCTGCTAAAATCTGAATACAAGGCTGCCCGTGTAGAAAATGGGGTACCCGAGTTAGCAAGTGAAACAGACTACGAGTCAGTCATGGGACTGGTATGAGCAATCTACTTAACATATTTTTCAATATGCCCAATCACAGGACCACGCCACTTTTGCGGAACGGGTTTACTCCATTGGATTGTTAGTGCTTCAAAACAAGTCAATCTTTTAAACATCGCAATGCTTTTTATAAAAATGAAGCCATTATAAGACTCAGTTCCCATCACACAATGCTGAAAAGTCCGAGTGTGTACGACTTGTGCAGGATCTTTAATATGGCTATGCCGAATATTATATGATAACAATATATATCACAGATAAAAATTCGCAAACAAGAAATATATCACTAACAAATATAAATGCTGTAGATAAAGTAAAGTAGAGTAACGACACTAGGATTTTTATACTGGTTCGGACCTCTAGTCCTACGTCCAGTCCCGAAGCTCCTCTTCGGCTTTTTACTAAACAACACCCTCGCTTCACCCGGAGGAACAGGTTCACAACTACTTGATTTACAGGCTACAAGTTTACCCACTTGATTTCACGGGCTACAAGCTTACCCACTTGATTTCACGGGCTACAAGCTTACCCACTTGATTTCACGGGCTACAAGCTTACCCACAAGACGATTATAAGAGTTTGACCTTGAATGTGATCTTTCTTCAACACTGATTAGTCAATGATTGAGTACAACCTTCCTATAATCTTATCCTCAAGTATATGAATTGAATGCGAAGATTTGAAGGAAGTTAGTTGCTTGTTGAATCAAAATATGAGAAATATTATCAAGGATTCAATAAGTAACTTGAATTTGGGAGCTTTTTAGAATGCAAGAGTATTTAGAAAGTAAGATCAGAAATCAGAGCAAGAATCGGTGATTTCAAAGTATGATTTCAAGTCTATTTATAGTGTAGAATAGTTGCATTCCTTCATGAAGAGTTTCTATAAAGAGTTGTGTCCATTTCTCTTGAAATTGAATAGAAATCTCTTCACAAAAAGAAGCATCCTTTCAGAAAAATTACAGCAAGAAAAAAGGTCGACAGGTCGAAATTAACAGGTAGACAGGAATTTGAAAAAAATAACAGTTATGCACAAAAGACAACAGGACCGGTCGACAGGTCCTTTTGGGCGGTCGACCATTTTCTGGCTGTGGACCGGAGGACCTCGGTCCACAGTCTATATCACTATGCACTCTTTCCCGGTCGAAGCCTGGACCATTTGGGCTTTTTCTGTGACTTTTCAATTCCTTAAATATACAGATTTCAACCACAGCTAATTTCAATTTCTAAATTGTTTTGTGCATTCATGTTATACTTTGAGGATAGATTTTAACATAAATCTAACACAACTCCATACCTACATATATATAATCTTAGCTCCATGTCATGATTTCCATTGATCTTCACTATGATCTTCATTGATTTCCACTTTGATAAATATGAATTCAGCTCGTCAATGATCTCTATTTCTATGTTGTCATTAATCAAAATATGCTATGAAACCTTTGACTTAACATTCTCCCCCTTTTTGATTGATGACAACATAGCTTGGTATTACAATCTCCATTGCTATCTCCCCCTGTATATATGCTCCCTGAAATATATATATATATATATAACTAAATATCTGCAAGAAAGATTGTTAGTAACTTTTTTCCCCCTTTTTCATCGACAAAAAAGGGTACATAATATTGCAAAAGATGGTAGTATATGTAACATGAATGATATGTATTATCATAAGAGAAAATATTTCTCCCCCTTTGTCATCGATTAAAAAGAATGAACATCATAATAAATACAGTAATCGAGAGTAGTGGAGAATACAAATAATTATAGCACCTTTAGAAGATATCGAATAACCTTCTCTTTGTTGTGGTGTACCTGCAAAAATTATATGACATGTATACTTTTGGTACCCACTTGCTTTGTTTGGGTCCATGAGTTAGATGGAAGGTAACCATACCCAAGAGAGTTTAATGGAACCTTTAAAGATAAAATTTTCATTATTAACTACTGAATCAAAATAATCATCAATATATTTTTCTCTGTTTTTCCAACTTACAGGAACCCAAATACTTAAGTAATCTCTATTGATATTCCTTTTCATACTTCTAGATCTATTATACAGATCTCTAGTAATAGAAGTATTCGAATTTCTATAATAATTGGATCTAGGATGAGCATTAGTACTAGCAGTAATATTTTTATTGTACATGAAAGCATATTTAGTACTATTTCTAAGATTAGTTTTATTATATCCTAAACCACTTTTGTCATGTAACGGTCGAGATCTAGATAAAATCATATTTAAATCATTTTGACCTTTATTAAATTTTGCGAACTTATTTGCACATTTATCAAATTTATTTCCAAAGTCACTATTGACATTTTCAAAAGAAATTTTGTTATTCTTTAAATCATCAATTTCCTTATTTAATTCAGAATATTTCCTTTTTAAAGTACCATTCTCAGTTTTGAGACCTAAAATTTGAGATTCTGAATTATCTAAAGAAGATTGTAACTTTTCAAAATTTTCTTTTGAGTCAGAAATTTCATTTTGCAAAATATTATTATTCACCTTTAAAAACTCACATTCTTTAGATAGTTCTAAATTCTTTTCAGTTAAAGCTCCATTCTCTTTTTCAAGAGACGAAATTAAAGAACTAGAATTATTTAAAGAATCTTCTAAAGATTTATTTCTATTTTGCAAAAGATCGATTTCCTTTAGAAGAACATTGTTACATTCTTTTAATTTGGAATTTTCTTGCTCGCAAATTTTTGACTTAGCTATAATGACAGTATTGAGTTTACTCAAAGTTTTGAAATCTTTCAATAATTTCTCATGGTTTAACAAAAGATCTTTATATAAAGAATCTATACATACCGATTGTGATCTGACTTTTGCCATGAGACATTTTTTTCCTTGTTCTCCTGATTCTGCTTTGTTGCTCTTCCATTTTCTAATGCCTTGACTAGATTTCTTTATTGCCATTTGTTCTAGGATGTTGTTACGATATCTAGAACACCTCGCTCTGATACCAATTGAAAAGTCCGAGTGTGTACGACTTGTGCAGGATCTTTAATATGGCTATGCGGAATATGATATGATAACAATATATATCACAGATAAAAATTTGCAAACAAGAAATATATCACTAACAAATATAAATGCTGTAGATAAAGTAAAGTAGAGTAACGACACCAGGATTTTTATACGATTCGGACCTCTAGTCCTACGTCCAGTCCCGAAGCTCCTCTTCGTTTTTTACTAAACAACACCCTCGCTTCACCCGGAGGAACAGGTTCACAACTACTTGATTTACGGGCTACAAGTTTACCCACTTGATTTCACGGGCTACAAGCTTACCCACTTGATTTCACGGGCTACAAGCATACCCACTTGATTTCATGGGCTACAAGCTTACCCACTTGATTTCACGGGCTACAAGCTTACCCACAAGACGATTACAAGAGTTTGACCTTGAATGTGTTCTTTCTTCAACACTGATTAGTCAATGATTGAGTACAACCTTCCTATAATCTTATCCTCAAGTATATGAATTGAATGCGAAGATTTGAAGGAAGTTAGTTGCTTGTTGAATCAAAATATGAGAAATATTATCAAGGATTCAATAAGTAACTTGAATTTGGGAGCTTTTTAGAATGCAAGAGTATTTAGAAAGTAAGATCAGAAATCAGAGCAAGAATCGGTGATTTGAAAGTATGATTTCAAGTCTATTTATAGTGTAGAATAGTTGCATTCCTTCATGAAGAGTTTCTATAAAGAGTTGTGTCCATTTCTCTTGAAATTGAATAGAAATCTCTTCACAAAAAGAAGCATCCTTTCAGAAAAATTACAGCAAGAAAAAAGGTCGACAGGTCGAAATTAACAGGTAGACAGGAATTTGAAAAAAATAACAGTTATGCACAAAAGACAACAGGACCGGTCGACAGGTCCTTTTGGGCGGTCGACCATTTTCTGGCTGTGGACCGGAGGACCTCGGTCCACAGTCTATATCACTATGCACTCTTTCCCGGTCGAAGCCTGGACCATTTGGGCTTTTCCTGTGACTTTTCAATTCCTTAAATATACAGATTTCAGCCACAGCTAATTTCAATTTCTAAATTGTTTTGTGCATTCATGTTATACTTTGAGGATAGATTTTAACATAAATCTAACACAACTCCATACCTACATATATATAATCTTAGCTCCATGTCATGATTTCCATTGATCTTCACTATGATCTTCATTGATTTCCACTTTGATAAATATGAATTCAGCTCGTCAATGATCTCTATTTCTATGTTGTCATTAATCAAAATATGTTATGAAACCTTTGACTTAACAAATGCAACACAAACCGGAGGATAGAGTTTTACCTTATAATGGCCAAAATATGCTTGATACGAATAAAACAAATCTTTTGGTATTATTGCTAGTGTTTATATGTTTCAAAAACAATTTCAAATCATAAGTATCAATCACAAACGACATGGGTAACTTATATCATGTCACCATATATAGGTATACAATCAAAATCACACGGTATCGTATTTGGAAATTAGATTTCCATCATGAACCAAGGCAAGGGATCATCCTTATCGAATTCGAGACGCTCTAGCCCGCCCCTTAGGCAAGCGCACAGGCAAGCCTTGGATAGTCAGGGCCGGTCCACTCGATGTGGATTAAAATTCCTGAACACTGTGTTTCCCTGCCCTATGGGGCGTCACTGGTCATATCCGACCACACCATCAGCTCCGAAGAGACCGAAGCAACCGAGGCCTCGCTTTCCATCATCCACATAAGTAAAATACCCGGGTGTGCAAAACCCAAAGCACCACTCCTAGCTAGAAGGAAACACATGTCCTCCCTGAAGTCCTTCTCCCATTTCTGGCTCATACCGGGGTGTGAGGCTCGCGAGACAACGCTAAACACAAAATTAGCCATTCAAAGCCATGCTTTTATCATCAACCACAAAGCTCTGCTTTTCAACAAAAGCTTTGATTATATGCAACTTAGCATGCCATACAGGAAAACCATTCCATGCAACCGATATCCATCAATCACACAGAATGATATCCAATGTCAGACACACAGTCCATTTACAAGTCCGTTCTGGGTCTGAACGAAACCGGAGGCACTTAATACCTCGCATATCCGTACAATCAACAAGTACGTCCGAATGGCTACTACTTCAGCCCCTTCAAGGTAGCTACTCCTATCATGAGCATCAGTAGCACCCCTCCATTCGACGTGAAGATCATCGGTCTTGCACCGTCTTCATATCTTCGACTTTTAATCGTCGATCAATTATTTGAAATGAGAACTAACTCGATCTTTTCAAATAATTCACGTATATTTAGAATTTCAAATCAATTCACTTCAATGGTTAAATTATTTGACATCAGTAATTCTATTTTTAATGTAATTTTCACGCCAAACACACCCAACCATCAAATATCAAATAAACTGAGCATATTCAGTTTATTTCCATTACATATCGTTTATAATATTTTATTACAATTTATCCCTATTTTTATTTATTTAAAAATAGCCAATTCACTCAAACGACGCTTCAGGCCATAACGCGGTCGTGGCGCTGTTTTTCTTCAGATTTCATTTACACATATCTGAAAATCTAACTGTTGGATCTTCACAAATTTTATATCATTAGAATGATCTTTTCAAAACGAACCCAACGGTTTCAGTTTGGGAAAATCCGATGGTCAGATCTTCCGCACTAATCGTTTGATGTTACGATTTCAAAATTCGAACTGCAGCGTCATTATTCGATTTAATTTAATTATATATATATAATCGATTTTGGCGCTGTTTTTCTTCAGATTTGAATTAAACATTCCATACAATCCAACCATTGGATCTTTACAAAATGGTGTCATTGGAAAGATATTTCCAAAGCGAACCCAACGGTTTCGGTTTCGGGAAAATCCGATGGTTGGATCTCCCGCACTAATCGTTTGAAATCACGGTTTCAAAATATGAACTACAGCTTCGTTATTCGATTTATTTTAATTATATTTATATATATATAAATATAATTTATTCTTCGATTCCAAAACGATATTCACTTCATATATTTGATAAAAATGATATTTTTGTCTAGTAGATATTTATTTCAACACATCACCATTTTTAACACTTCATATTCACAATAAAAATGTAGATTTTATTGTTTAATCTATATATTCAACACATGAATGTTTTCAACTTCACACACACGATTAAAATATGATTTTTATTGTTCTAGTCCTTTATTCAACACATGAATGCTTTCTATAGTTTATATGTATAATAAAAATGTGATTTTTATTGTAAAACAATTTATTTCAAAACACGATTATTTTATATAGTTCATAGATAAGGTAAAAATGTAATTTTTATTTTAAAACAATTTATTTCAAAACACGATTATTTTATATAGTTCATATATAAGGTAAAAATGTAATTTTTATTTTACAAAAAAATTATTTAATACATGAACTTCATTCAACACATGAATTTCTATTCAACACATGAATTTCTATTCAACACATGAATATAGTTTCAACACATGAAAATAATTCTAACATATGAATATTATTGAAAATTTCGGCAGCATAACGGCAGGGTAATTAAAACCGGCACCGTCCCGAGTACGGCTTCTCGCTCTACCTTAAAGCCTCGCAGCTTTTGACAATGGGGATTTCAATATCTAGTTCGTATGCAGACGAATTTTCCCATATACTAATCCTATTGGGATTTCAACCATAATCAATCATTTCAAATCAACCATTCATGATATTCACCAAATTTCACATCAACCAATAATCCAAACAATATCACAACCAATATATATCGTCCATGGTCTGTGGACGAGGGGAATATATATATATATATATATATATACGTATATAACTATATTTCGATTTCATTTCAATTCATTTCAACGCATATATTATTTTTACAACGCATATATAACTTATACATCGAACATACAACTTATACAACGCTTATACATGTAGTGTACAACGCTTATATAACTCATATATCGACTATATAATTTACACATCATTGTTTTCCATATCGTTTATAAATTAGAAATCTCACATTAGGTTCCGCTCCACCAAAAATTGTAGAAGGCTCAGAAAAATATCCGGTCTCTTCTAGAATGTAGAAGACGTCCGCACGATTCCACTGTCTCTTGTTTCACTGAATTTCGACAACATATATCAAATATACGATTTTTACAAATTATAATGGAATTAGCAACGTTTATAAGCGTTGTAAACCCCTTCAAAATAAAACCAGTACCTCAGCTCATTAATTCGAAATTAGGTTTCGGATTTTCGTTCAATCGGTGAAGCTTGGCCAAGATCAGACTACTTCACGTCGTAGGGCTTCGGAATCCGCGCGCAGGGGTACCACCTTTGTCCAAATCGACGGCGCCTAGCTCCCCCACTTCTCAGATGAACGGCGGCACTTCTCCTTCGAATTCAGAACGAGATACTTCACCAAAAACGAAAACACCGGTATGGATTGGAAGCTGGAGGACTCCTCTACAAAATCCTCAACGGGGCCATGGCATTTTGGCGCATGTGGAGGAAGATAAGGAGGAGGGAAGGTTTGAAGAACGGTCGTCGTTCGATATTGAAGAGGAGCGGGTATCTGGGTCAACGCGTGAATGAGTGGAAGAAAATGATTGGTCCATGGGTTTTTATATTTATTTTTAATTCAATTATTTTCAAAAATACCCTTTTCTGCATACGAACTCCAATCCAAACCCAACGACTGTCGTCCCTAGTTAAATACCCCCATTCCGAACACAATGGGATATGTTTCGTCGTCCCATTCACTGTTTCAGTCAGTTACTTTTCAAATTATAATATAAAACATTTAATATTTGATTTGAACGTACATTTCGATTTACAGGGGCCACATACCGATCCCAAAAATTCCAGAAAAATAAATCTAATTATGTTTTGACGATACGGTCCCAACAAAACTAATTTCGTCGAATTCTGAGACCGTTTGAAAAATGGCCATTTCTGGTAGATCCAATTTAACTGAAATCAACCAACCACATTTTCTTTCGCCACGGTCACATTTGACTTCAAAAATTATGGAATTTGAAACCTAGCAATAATTTGACATCCCTGATCCAACAAAGGTGGTTTCGTCGAATTCTGAGGTCGTTTGCAAAATGTCTATTTTCAAGGGCTATATATTCTTTATAGCGACCTTTCAGAAAATTCATTTGGCCATAACTTTTGATTCCTACTACGAAACTTCGATTTTTCATATTAGTTAGAAATATATTCATAAAAATATTTAAATATTTTTTGTTTCACTAAAATCTGTTTTATTTTGCACCCGGTACAGTCAGTCAAAGTTTGAATTCCAATTTTGAGACTGCCGCGCCATTTCAGGCCTTGTTTTAATTTAAAATAATTATATTTATTTTCAACCATCGATTCAAACATACTTTTCATTGTTATTATTTAAATAAATTTATTTTAAATATTTAAAATCCACTAAAATAGCCAATTAAAAATTTTTAAACTAGTTCAGATTTTCCGGGTTGTTACATGTGGACCGGCCCTACCGCATCCAAGGGTTCACTGCGGGGAATACTTTGGCATTTGCTAGAGTGTCTCGAATCGGAGAGGATGATCCCTAGCCTTGACTCATACTGGAAACTCAATTTCCAATACGACACCATCGGTTTTGATTGTAGAACTAGTATGGTGACATAGTAGAATGGGGTACTATGCCGTCTATGATTGATACATTATGAATGAAATTGTTTTTGAAACATATATACACTAATAATAATATCAAATCCGTTTTTATCGTATCAAGCATTTTTTACCATTATAAGGTAAGACTCTATCCTCCGGTTTGCGTTGCATTGTGTGATGGGACTTTAGTCTTATAATGGTTTCATTTTTCTAAAAAGCATTGCGTTGTTTAACGATTTACTTTAATTTATGCACTGGAAATCCAATGGAGTAAACCCGTTCCACATTAGCGGCATGGTCCTGTGATTTGCCACATTGTTAGATACATCGGTTAGAATTCTCATACCAGTCCCATGACTGACCTGTAGTTTGTTTCACTGGCAAACTCGGGTGTCCATATTTTCCACATGGGCAGTCGAGTAGCTTATTTTGCAGATATTTATCTCTTGACCAGGATTCTGGATTAAAGCTTAAAGTTGTGTCCAGAGCATATATAGCCTTCCGCTGTAATGTATTAAATTTATTGTAATTTATCTTTTGTTGTATTATTATTTATTCAATGTACTCTGATATTCTGTATTCTGATGTAACATTATTATAATGTTTTATAAAAGTCTTATGTTGTTGTTCTGATGTGTTGTACTCCCAAAGTTAATGTAAGCGGGATTTGAACGATCTTGGTCGATTTTGCTATCGATTAAGCCGGGGAAAATCCGTATTGTTACACGTAATATACGTAAATTTACTAATCTTTTTTAGTTCTGGAAATAACATACATAATATACGTAAATTTACTAATCTTTTTTAGTTCTGGAAATAACATACATAATATACGTAAATTTACTAATCTTAAATTCACTAATCTTTACTTACAAATGTATATTATTTGTAAAAATAACATACATAATAACGTTTTCAGTAATATTTCTGGAAATGCTTTACATAATATGATGATGATAATTTTTTTATTGCTTTTTACTTGATTTCTTATCACATGTATAACTAATAATTTTGTCTATTCAAATATTTCTGGAAATGCTTTATTTACATAATATATGCAAACTATTATTTCCAAAATGGCGTAAATTATAATAAATATTTCTGGAAATATTATGTAAAAATAACATACATAATAATGTTTTCAATAATATATGTGATATGATGAAATGCTTTTTAGTTCTTTTTACAAATGTATATTGTACGTAATGTACGTAAATTTACAAATCTTTTTAAGTTCTGGAAATAACATACATAATATACGTAAATTTACTAATCTTTTTTAGTTCTGGAAATAACATACATAATATACGTAAATTTACTAATCTTAAATTCACTAATCTTTTTTACAAATGTATATTATTTGTAAAAATAACATACATAATAATGTTTTCAGTAATATTTCTGGAAATGCTTTACATAATATGACGAAAAACTTTATTAGTATATGGAAATGCTTTACATAATATATGTAATTTGTAAAGGCTCGTAAATCTGTACTAATTTGGGCTGACTAATATCCTGCATATTCAACTCAGAGTGCACGAAAATACAGATCTTTAATAGAAAGAAATAAGAGGATGAGAAAGATAAGATAGAACTAATAGAACAGAAGAAGAACACAACTAAACAGAATCAGAATAAACATGATTCTCACAGCGGAATGAATAAAATATATTATATAACAAAATCTTGAAATACAAATCTGAATTTGTATATACATACCATATAAGAGTATAACTTATATACATTACATCGGAAATAATCTCTAAATAACTAAAGGTGAAGCCTCCTACTTTGAGCTCCTCTCAGTGAATTTGTAAAGGCTGAAACACTTGACTACCCGTACAAATTTGGGCACCCAATAGTTTAGGAAAAACACAAAAAAAAAAACTCTGGGTCAGTCATGGGACCGGTGTGAGTAAATTCCAACCATATCATTTTAACTTTGAAAATACTTTTAAAAGGAAAAGATAATAGTAAGACCAGCCCACACATAAACATGGACGGTTTTTACCTTACTATAACCCAAAATATTTTGATATCAAAATCCAGTGATACTATAATAATGTCTAATCAAATAAATTACCAAATAGCAGAACACTTGCATCTCACGCGCCACATACATAGTATAAAATCAAAAACCGCAGGGCGCTTGTCGAAGATTGGATTCCAACTATGACAAGGTATGGGACCACCTCCCGATCAGTGTGCTCTAAAGGGGGTACACTAGGGTTCAACAAGAACATCTTGCAACTTGGCCCACACATTATCCAAATTATTCACTCGCATGATAATTATAGCTTAATAACTTATTTTAAATGTCAAATAATCGATTATGTTTACTTTATAAAATAAACTATAAAATACCAGTTTATACTAGAACTTCTATTTCAATTTAAAACCTCGCTTTAATTATAAAAATATAATTTTTATAATTAACTTCGTTGATTTGCTTGACGGCCAATCAACTTCTTAACAAAAAGGTGGGCTTTTGGTCGACTGCTGCCACTTCCTTAATCGATATCGTCTATTGACTAAATCAAAATAATGTTGAATTTCCATTCAACATCAATATCCACATAGGGTTTCAATGTTATTTGGGCGCAAACAGTGCATATAAAACAAACAATACATATCAGTATTGAGGAATCTGGTTGGATTCCTCCAACCGGTTTCCTGCTTCCATAGATGTTAGTCAACACAATTAATACTAATTCCATATTAGGGAATATTATAATCGATGGAATCTGTATCCAACCCATGATGTGTATGTATATGCAATGATATATACATTTCAACCAACTTAATTATATTGTAATCTACCTAAACGACCAACACACAACATTCAACCAATATTAAAATATAATTGTAATATTTTAAAATAGATCAGAGTTAGTGAATTTACTCACCTTTGTGCGTTAACCGTTAAATAACAATTTGTGTCAGTTGATTATACCGGCGTTCAATTCTGCCATAAATTGAAACGATCTCCAAATGGCTCCAAACTGGTTCCATTGCGAAGCCTGCATCCATACGATTCCAATGCTCTTGACCACTTGTCAATCAATACCATCCATATCCAACTGCACTTGCATGAAATTACCTCCTGTATTCCCTTTCGAAATAGTGAAACAAAATTAAATCCCCTTCATGTTACTTGAAAAAAATAATTCTCTTTATTATTTTCTTTTCAATTTCCTGGGCCTCACGCATTCATCCAGCCCACCATGAATTCAACCCGTACCACCTTCAACAACACCATCTTCCCTTTGAACTTTCGCATTCACCAAATACTCGCCCAGTATTCGCTCTTCAACATTCTGACAACACCAACCCATACTTCATCTCTTCCCAGTTTTAAGAATTTGAATACCATTTCCGCCATTTAAATTTATTTCTTCATATTCTTTTATCAGTGTTTTACCACTCCTTATATATAACGCCTGTATTCAATCTTCGGCCAACTCCATAAAAACTGCTACCACTTTTTTCATAAAAGCTCACCAACTAAATATTGGAACCACACTCCTTCAGGACTTTGAACCCGATAGTGTTTACTTTCCAGTCATGGGCCATCACCGCATGTTATACTCCCCATGCCAACGCTACATCAAGACTGCACACAAATCTTTCCCTTACATTGCACCCCATTGAAGTTAACTCCCCTTGCAACTGTGTATTACCGTAACCATGCTCCTTCATTTACAGTGCTTTCTTCACCTTAAAGTCGTGCTCCTGTAAACCAACACGCCCGCAAAAGTATTTATACCCTCTCATGGTCCTTATTTACTCTATATTTAACCCGACGCAAGCTCCATCCCGGTGCATTCTCATGCCACTTGTAAACTGACCAAGGTGCTGCGTCTCCTTTTCTTCAAGCATTTGCCTTCATATAATTTTACACTGTTCCTCTACTCCATTTCATGGTGATACATGTCCCATCCCCCTTCATGATACCTGCTTCCATATGCCACTTCACAACCATTGAAGAACCACTGACCTCTCCCTACAACCGCCAATCAACACAGTACCCCTCCTCCCCACTAGTAATACATGACTACATCATCGAGAATCTGCTACAAGATGCCCTGAGCTCGAAAACATCCTTACCATTGCTTCGATCTCCGGCGATAATACCCCCTGACTCACGCTGGAATGAAGACAGCGAATGGAAATAGGTTCGCACCTCCTCATTTCAGTACGCACCAACACGTTGTATTTATTTTTGTGAATACAGATTTGAAGCCTTTGTTATTTGTTTTTGTTTTAGGTGCTTTTTTTTGCCCGAGGGGAGAGAACTTTGGTGTGTATATAAATACATGCGGTATTACTTCGCATGTAAGTATTAGGTTATAGGGTAGCTCGTAGACCTGCATACTTCGGTATGGAGCATTTAGAGTACTCTGTCATGTATATTCTTGTCAAACATAGCTGTAGCATTTTGAAAGGATGGGTTGGATAGCTTGGGGATGAAGGAATGCAAATACATATACTTTAATCTAATATATATATATATATATATAAATATATGTATACTGTATTGACCATGTGTTTTCTTTTCTTACTGAAGCCAAGCGGTTGCGATATATATAAGTAGAAGAGAGAAAATAGGAGAATAACCACGTCACTTCTAATAGATAGGTACTGTGTTAACTTAGGTATTTCAACATCGGCATGGCTTATGTACTGGTTTTGGACATAGAAAAGAAATAATAGGGTAGGTTTGTCCATTTTCAAGCATAGCTATGAGAGGGTAGGTTAGCGGCATGGGCGAGGTGTTTTTGTTTAGCTACCTCAGGATTTTCGAAATGTGTGGAAAGCTTCGCATGGAAGAATCGTAAATATACATTATTTTATATTGCAAAAATTTAGCATAACGCGTTACATAAGGTTTCATCCATGTCCGACTGCTACAGACAGAAATAAAAATACAGTCGTGTCAAGTGAGGTGCCACGATCCCGAAAATATAATAATATCAGTAGGTTAACTTATATTGTGAAGCCCCAAAATATCGATATAGAGTGCAAAATACTCCAAATAAAAAGTTGCGTATTTAATTAATTAAAAATTATATTAAAATTCTAAAGATTAAATTATCACTACGTCTCAGAAGAATCTTGTCCAAATTCGAATCCGATATTTAAATATATTTAAATAACCGTTATGGCCATAAATGAATATGCCGCTGCTTTTCTGAATATTTAATTTGGACATAACTAACCATATATAATCCAAAATTTTGATTTTTTCACTTCCATTAGAGAAATATGGTTCAAGGAATTCGAACGTTTCTTGTTTCGAAGAAATCCGATTTATAACGAATCCTGTACACTCAATTGAAGTTCAGAACGTTAAAATACGAATTGCCGTGATATTACGGGCTCGATTATATTTAATATATATTTTTATATGTTCAACTTTGTTTTAATTAATATATAAATCCACTTATATTACGAATTCAATATTTAAACTAATTTAAATATTCAAATAAAAACCGATAAAAATTGCGGGACGTTACATAAATTTAAGATTTCTTACTAAATATGATGATGTTATTTAATACATAATGTTTCTGGAAACGTTGATATGACGAAAAACTTTCTTATCACATACATAATATTTCTGGAAATGCTTTACATAATATACGTAAATTTAATATTTTACTAAATATGATGATGTTATTTAATATATAATATGTAACACCCCACGCCCGCTATGGTCACTCACTAAGGGAATGCGATAGCATCGGTGGAGTATTTTAGTGAATATAGAACAGAAAAATTACAACAAGACAGATATAAATAGTACTTGAAATTTAAAACATCATCTCATAACAGCGGAAATAAACATGTCTGGTTACATCATAAAACCACGATAAAAGTCAAGTACAATATCCGTCAAAATAAAGAAGTACATAATCCCACTCTCTCATACAATAGCCAGAACAAAAGAAAAGATAACTGGATAACTGGAGCTTTACATCTATCCAAGCTCCTAAAGACTGGAACAGCAATCCGATCAAGCTCCACTACTGCTAGGATCCACCGTAGGACCTGAGGGTTGGGAAAAAAGATAAAAACAACGGGGTCAGACATAAGTCTGAGCGAGTCCTATAACTTTAACAATACAATCATTAAAGTAACCAGAGAAGATATAAACTTGACCCACGGTAATGTCTGGGGATGAATGGCTACACTAAGCAGCTTGATAGACTTAGGATAAACTAAGATAACCGTAAAGACGCATCTACCCACCCAAGGATAATTACTAACTGCACCACACCAGTCATTTCTTCTTAAAGGTTGATCCCTCCCAAGGACTTAGAAAATTATTCCCCGGTAGTCTCGTATACCCCTAGCTGACTACATAGGTGTCGTCTGCCCCTATCTCCACTAGGTGTACTTAGAAATTTTACCCAGTAGTTCCGTGTACCCCTACATAGGTGCCGTCTGCCCCTATCTTTATTAGGTGTACCCACTACTCCCCAGCGATCGGCTCCCTACCGTAGATACCCGTGCTGGTCCCACAGTGGGGTGTATCACTCCCCTAAAGTGGCTACCTGATAATATCAACGGTACACGGCTTTATATCTACACGATGCAACAACGGCTTATCTACCAGCCCGGGCCCACACACGCATATGAAACCCGTTGGACTCGCGTTGCCACCGCTAACCCGTTTTGGCCTCTTATAATCAAGCCCAATATGCGTGTCCCGTCACTCGACATGGGTCGAGCCCACAAAGATACGTTTGGGATATTGGTTGAAATGGGCCCCCACAAGCTACCCACCTAAGCTTGTCACTTATCTAGTGTATCCCACTTAACCCTTTAATCATGTTTAATTACATGTTTCACTTGGTTAAGTATTCTAATCGTATTTTCTATTGCCACCCAAGGCAACCCACTAGATTCCACATGCCACCCAAGGCAACCATTAAATTTCCACATGCCACCCAAGGCACCCACTTAACCCCTCATGTCCCACTACATGCTAATATGGTTAAGTGTTTCTTAATTAATTAAGACCGTGATCCCCCATAAAGACCTCCCACATTAGACTGGCTGTTATGACCGCCTGGTTAAGCCGGTAGGGTCCGGGCAGTCTTACGTCATAACAGAGTCTAACCTCGTGTCTTTACTTTAATCACGTATTTAATTTATGGCTAAGACCTCTCACATTGGGCTGACATTTGTAGCAACTGGTTAAGCCGGTTGGGTCCGGGCAGTTTTACACTACAAATGAGTCCAACCTCGTGTCTTAGTCGATTAATTACACCTAATTAATCACCCCCATATTAATTATCCCTAATTAATATCAAGTTTTCCATAACATGGGTAGACCTAACTCAATAGGTAAATTCCCATGGGGTAGACCTAACTCAATAGGTAAATTCCCACTTATGGTAATTTATTTTTATGGTATGCTTAATCATACCCAATCATACTTTAATTAACATATTTACCAACCCCATCGTTCCCCACGTAAATCGTTCTCATTTCATGACATAGTAAAGGGGAAGATCATCACAAATATCATGGGTTTAGCATACGACTTTGTCATGGGTTAAGAGGATGTCAACTTGCATATATGAGCATATATTAACCCAACTACATTTAACCCAAACTTGCATATTATCATACACATGATTTGCATAACATGTTGCATATGAGCTTGCATATTATCATACACATATCTTGCATAACATGTTGAACTTGCATATAAGCATTTGCATAACATGTTAAACATGCATTTAAGCATACACATCACTTGCATAAGCATTCACATACTTGCATAAACATTCACATACTTGCATAAGCATGCATAACTTGCATATCATGTTAAACTTGCATTTAAGCATATACATAACTTGCATATAACTTGCATAACTCACTTTGTTAAACATGCATAAATCCACTTATTAAATATGCATAAACCCACTTGTTAAACATGCACAAACCAACTTGTTAAGCATGCATAAACCAACTTATCAAACATGCATAAACCCACTTATTAACTATGCATAAACATAAGAAAACATAGAGTAGCATATCATTATAAATGATTCAAACTCATTAATCCGCATTTAAGACCATAAGTCTCATTACATCCAATCTACTTACTTTAACAATTGATGTTAAAGTGATAGAAACTCACCAAAACCAAGATTAGCAAACTTATGAAGGGGAATTAGTTGCTAAATATGAAGATGGTGATGATTAGAGATTGATTAGAGAGTGATTAGCTTGCAACTTCCTTCATAAACAAGTGGAGGCTCCTTCTAAGATTTAATTTGGCGGCATGAGGCCATCATTTCTATTTTTAGTATGGATTAGGGTAGGTTTAGGGTGTATTTATAGATTAGGAGAGTGTTTTAGGCCCTTAGATTAACCCTAAATTAGATTAGGTCCGTTAGATTTAGGAAATCTCTAGAACCTAGCCCAGCCCTAGCCAGAAAACCAGATCTGGTGCACCCAAGCACCCTGGTTCGACACGCCGTGTCGACAGGCAAGTCGACTCCCCCTGTCGACAGGCCTGTCGACAGCCCTGTCGACATGGTCAAGGCGGGAATTCTCCCGCCTGGCCCCGCTGGTTCTAATTTGAAATCTGAATTTAAATTTCTAAATCTGTTTTTAACTTTGAATTTTCTGCAAACTTCTTTGGGCCATAACCGGGCCATACGGACTCCGATTCTCGAAAACTCGGACTCTATTTCGCGTATTTTTCCGAGACGAACGCAATAACGCAGCCCGTTACCCCCAATTCCCACGTCTGAGATTATTTATCCTGTGATTAGTGAATTTTAGTATTAACTAAAATTCGGGGTGTTACATAATATTTTTAGAAACACTAATTTCTTAACCATTTGTTCTTTATACTAACTGTTTAGCTTTCACATTCTTACCAATTATTTCAACATTTTTTAACCATTTGCATATATATGCTTATCATAGTAAAATATGCAAGTTTCATTCATTTACGAGATTTTAATTAGAATCCATAAATTCTTTGAAAATAAAGTATTTTTGAAATTTAAATATCTCTCTTTTTAAATGCTAGAACATTTCTAATGCAGATGTTATAATTAGTTTCATAAAATTCGAATATAGCTACCTCTGTGTATTTAATTTAATTGTTTAAATGTGTAAAATCTATCAATATATACATGTATGCGTATACCTACAATTATCTTCCCTGATTTCGTTCCTTTCTATTCAATGATTAGTACCTAATAACCTCTTGAATTTTGTAAAGTTATTATTATGTTTCAGTTAGTATAATTAGAATACAACTATTTTTTACCTTTTAGAAAATAAAATTTATTTTAGAATTTAATGTTGAAATTAATGCTTTTAAATTAATTGGAATTCTATAGTTTAAATAGAACTAGACATAAATGTAATCAACGGTTTTAAAGAAATAAAAAGAAAAAGCATATGATATGTTTAGTATGAAATCTATTAAACAACAGTAAAGCAGGAAATTTTCCTGTTACCTCCTTGATTCTTTCTCCTTAATTCCCTCAATTATCTTTATTCTCCTTAACTCCCTCAAGATATGTGTATTAAATCAAAATATTACACAATTTATACTATACTATAGTTACCTAATTCAAAACAAATAGATCTGAGATATTCCATGTCATACAAGAATTGAATCGTCGGTTTTTCTTTTAATTCCTTCGCGCTCTTCACCCCTATTCTAACCCTAATTTCATCCAGCATTCCAAAGTCAAATTAAACTGGAAAATCGATCTTCGCCTTCTCTAATGTATTCTACCAATTTGTAGTGGCGGCTCTATTTCCCTTTCTCAGATCTATTTGAGGTGTCATATTACATAGTTTGTTCCTTCATTTTTTTTCTTAGATAACGATCATACTCCAAGTAAAAATCCTTTTTCTCCTGGTTTTGTTGATTAGATTTGTTATGCATAAATAAACTTGGTCCTTTCTGTATTTTCTTTGTTTATTTCAACAATAAGGGTGGTGGAACTGGTACATTTATCCAACCGGGGTCATTTGCAACAAAGATTGGTTGTTAACAAGTTAAACTCAACTTCGCA
>JASFAX010001973.1:0-47960 GCA_030737875.1 Allium sativum | reverse complement strand
GGTCGGGTTGCAAGACGTTCTTATTGAACCCAGTGTATTCTCCTCTAGAGATACACTATCGGAAGGTGGTTCCATACCTTTTCATAGTTGGAAATCCAATCTCCAACAAGAGCCTGTGGTTTTGATTGTATACTATATATGTGGAACGTGACATGCAAGCGTTCCGCTAGATTGGATTTTATTTGTATTTAGACACTATTATAATATCAGATAAATATATAATTTCAAAAATGTTTTGGGTTATAGTAAGGTAAAAACCATCCGTGTTTATGTGTGGGATGTTCTTACTATTATCCTTTTCTTTCAAAAGGATTTTCGACATTAAAATCAATGTGGATGTTAGATAAACTTAGCGAGTTTTCTCACTCTATTTCACCAGACTGATCCAGCGTTTGTAATGCCCGGGTTAGCCCGGGTTTGCAGGATCAGTTTATTGGATACTACAAAGTTCAGAAGACGTGCTGGAGGAGTTCAGACGTATGATATATATTTATTCCGCTGTGTGTAGTATATGAGGACAGATTATTATAACTGTCCGGATTTGTTGATGTACTCTGATGATTGTAAGTATTTATTTCAAAGCTCTCAATAAAGTTTTATTTCTATATTATATTTTGTTCGCTGCGATGTGAGACCCCTGATGATGTTGTGTTGTTCTTCTTCTTCTATTCTATTATTTCTTTCTTATCAAATCCTCTAATCTCTTTCTAATAACTATATGGTGTTTTCGATACTTGAGTTCTAACAAGTAATATGGTTTGATGTATTATTGTCGAAATTCAGGCGTTGAACCCGCTGGATCGTTACAGTGGTATCAGAGCATATGGTTTAGTAAGGACGTTGGCTCTGTGGCGTAACTCGATAGAGATGGGGTTAGTAATACCCTAGATTGAGTTTGAATATATATGTATATATATGAGAGTGTATTTGTAAATTTTATATAAATATGTTTTATATTGTGTCATTTGATCGGTTCTATTTTGAATTGACAACGGACATGATATTGTTTTGAAATGAGGGTAAATGAAATAATTTTACCCAAATTATATTTTCGTGTATAAAATAAATAATTTTATAAAATCATTAAGATATTTAGTTGTTTGACTGGATGGAAATCAAATTGGATTGGAATTTGAAATGGTTTGATGTAACCAAGGAAATTTCACATATGAAATTGGTATACGAGAATTTTAATTTGGAATTAAAATATTGGGATTTGGAAATGGAAGTAAACTAATTGGAAAATCAATTAGTAAATTGAATATTGAATTGGAACTCGATTTGGTTACGTGAAGATAAATTTGGAATTTGAAATTGAATGGATATTAATGGAATGAAGATCAATATGGTATAAATCGATTGATATTAAACCTAAGTGAATATAAGTAAATATAAATATTGAATATTAATTGTTAATGAAACTTGAGTGATTTGATTGAGTTGCTTGTGCATTGTTTGTTAGATTGGTTGAATAAGTTTCATCAACGGGCTAATAAAATTGTTGAATGAATTGAAAACCAAATTCCTGTATAATAACTTAAATGAATCGAATATGATGTGAAATTAAGATTTAACCCAGTATTTTCAAAGTAAATGATATTATGTGTTTAGTTTTGGAGACTTGTATAATTAAACTGGTTAATAAATGAAATGTTATTTCAAGATTCATGTGTCGAAAACTTACATGGTGAACTGCGTTGAGCACAGGTGCCTGAAGGCTTTGAGGTTGATTTTGTTCGAGTACATCGAAATAAATTGAGCAACTTTGCTTAATAGCACTTTCATAAGGTACGCTTACGCGAAAATATATATTTTTTGTTTTTGAAATTTGTTTCCCGACCGTGTTGATCGATGTATATAGATTTATTGATCCTGCGATATCGCAGAAGTCCCTCCGTACAGGGGAGACTCTGCCGAAATTTAAGGAATTTAACGTGTTAGTTTTTTTTTGAAATTTTTATTAACAATAATGAGTTGGTTTTTGATTTGAAACAAATTGGATTTTGAAATAAAATGGGTTTGTAGCATTTCTTCTACCTTAGTAATTTCGAGGATGAAATTCTTTTAAGGGGAAAGGAATGTAACATCCCGTATTTTCAGTTGTTAGATATTTAATTTAATTTATTAATTTAAATATTGAGTTGGAATTTTATATGGATTTATAACATATAATTCGTTTATTAAACAACGATTGAACGTATTATTTATATATAAATATAATTCGAACTCGTAAACATCGCGGTATTTTGTAATTTACAATTTCAAATTCATGTATATCGGTTCGAATATAAAAAGATCAACGACAATTGACGATTAAATTAAATAATCATATGAAATAGAACGTTCAAATCAATACGTTGATTACCTTATGATAAGGCACGTGTTTCGCACACGAGAAATTGATCGATATATTTATAAGCCTTAAGAAATGATTTATTTTTCAAATGATCCCCATTTTTGACGAAACGAATTTTATTGTAATACATATAATTAATTATTGTTAAAATTTCAGTTTGGAGCCAATTGGAGTTGGTTTAGCGGTACGTCAATTTAAAGGTGAACCGATAAATTAAAATAACGCTGTTGTGCAAATAAAGTGAGTTTTTAACGGAATTAATTTTATTGGAACCGGAACGTTGAGACATAGCGATACGTCTATTTTTATTTTGTTTGGAGTTTACATGAATTTGTGCATATATTAAACAGTTAGGGGTAACTAGGGTTAGCGGTAAAATAAATAATCATATAAATAAATGAAAAATTCTGGATTTTTATGGGTCGTCCAAATTAATACGCGCAAACCTTAAGACTTAAGAAAATTATATGTCACTGTCTAAGTCTAGCTACCCTAAGCCTACACCTCAATACAATGCATTGGAAAAGAATCACTGTTTTCGTTTTATCACCATCAACAGGCTGCCTTCCCCAAGTATCATCACTGCAATACTTCACATCCAAGCTTCCTCCTGCTTCTCCTTTTCCTTCAGATACTCTGCTCCTCGCGATAGAAATATTTCAATCTAGGCAAAGAAAACTCAAAACAACTACCCTACGCTACAGATTGGAAATGGTTTCCATCTGGATTGTTTGCGTATAAATACACCCATACACTGCTTTACTTTCTTCGGTTTCGAAATCCTCCCCAACCCTTCATCTGTTTTTTCCAGCAAATAATAAAAACCCGAGCCTCCAGTTAAGAAGAAAATCAACCCACATGTAAACAAAACAAAATAAAAATGAATCTAACTTTCGTGCTGGGTTGATTTGTGAAGTAAAGCAGTGGGTATCTGGGGTGTTTCGATGGAAAGGACTGATCAGGAGGAAGGCGAAGTCAGGCCAACTCTGGTTGCCGGAAGGCGATGGTGCAGCGACTCTCATGGGTGGCGGCATGGGGTTCCATATGAAAGAATGAAGTCTGAAGCTCGGGTATATGAATGGCTTGCGTAAGGGAAAAGTTAGGAAGGAGTGGCGTCAGCAGTGGAAGAGTTTCAGTGCATGTAACAGTGAGGAGGAGAGGTTTTAACAGAAGACAGTGGAATCATTTTGGCAGTTGAAGATTTTGTTGCACTTGTTGTTTTCAAAAACAAAGCCCATAAGAAAACATATAAATGGGACTGGAAGAAGAATATAATGCATAGAACAACAGTAAACATAAAGTGGGGATGGCAGGTTCGAAATATTTATATAAGCGGAGTACGAGGAGCGACCGAGAACTTTTAGAAGATAAAGTCATGTTCAGCAGTTTATGGTAGAAGCAGGGTTTCGAACCGAAAAAGAGGGAAAAAATGGCGGAATGGAGTTCTGAAATAAAGAAGAAAATGCAGGAGGGAAGGAAGAAGCCTGAACGGAGATAGCAACAGTAAAACCATCGGGCATATTGGGTTTGAGCGAATCAGTTTTCAATGTGAGTGGGCTGAGATTTTGGTTGCGGGCCTTGGGCTTTCCTTATATATATATATATATAAAGGGATAATAATCACGAAGCTGCTATTCTCGAAAGGACAGAAGAAACGGTCTGCTACTGTGTGAATACTAGAAACAGTCAAAAAAATGTGTGGCTTGGGAATAAATCACTTGCGTGAAGAACAAAAAGTCGGGCTCTTTTTCTTAATTAAAGGAGGAGGTTTGTTTTGACAGCAACTGTATTTCGCGTGTGAAGACACGTGGGCTTGTTGCGTGGTTCATAGTCTTGAACATGCCTTGAATGACATAACCAAAGAAGCCATTAATGTTTTGAAGGAAGAAGTAAAATCATCGGGCTGCTAATAACCGAAGGTAATTGATGTAAGTGTGATTAGTTTATTTTAAAATAAAATTAAAGGTTAATTAAGTTATATAATCTGTTAACTAAAATTGTATAACTATGGATTGAAAGGTCCCTGTTCAACAAAACAAAAAGGCACTGGAATAGTGATGAAGAACAGAACATTCTGGAACTGATCTGGACCATGCAAAAGACAACTGGAATATATGGTTAAATTAAATGTTGTATAATTTAACTATAACCGAATCTCCACAGCGAACGAATGGAAATCAAGGTGAGTTTACTCACTCTGTTTTTATCCCACTTATACTTATATAAATCGGGTTTTATTTTGTGTGCAACGGTTGATAATTGTTTGTGGTATGCTGATTATTTATTTACATAATTGATTGAATTGGTCGATTTAAGAGATACTTTAAATTAAATAAAATCTAGTTGTTATTTTAACGATTATTTTCCAAACGAGGTACCTTACCTTATTGGTTACATTTATAATAATATAAATGTATTAAATTAAAATATGGATGCTTGGATTACTATTGTTTATTTATTATTGAATATTATATCTGTTTATTTAATTGAAATTGAGATAACATATTTGGATGCAAGGAAAACATGTTGGAGGGATCTAACGGAATTCCTCAAATTTATTGTTTATTTCATATCACAATTATATGAACTGTTAACCAGTATGATTGGATGATTGATTTGACTATTGATCGTTGAATCTAAATTCAACGTTTGTTTGTTATTGACCAATGAACAATATTGGTTAGGTAATTGGCAGCATATGGCCTATAAATTAATCGGTGTATAAACTTTGATTTACTGTCAAAGTAAATCGACGGTAATGACGTTATAAAATTTATTTTATAACTAAAAATAGATTTTTAATATATTAATTGGAATTAAAGTTAAATAAAAAGGAAATAATTATTTATTATTTATTATTTAAGGTAGCAGTTATTATTAAATGATTTAATAAAGTTTTTTCTTATATTAGTGGGATTTATATGTAAACGAACAGAAATTTACCGAACGGTTAAGAGTGGAATAATGAAACAGATAAGTGGAATTATTTAAATTAATTATATTATTAGTTAATTTAAAGAGGAATCTAATTGGATGTGGTCGAGGAGATAACCATGTTTTGAGTTAAATAAATCAACCGCTATAATTGGGATTGATTATTATAGTAAATTAGTTTATTATTAAATAAATCTAATGAAAGGGTTTAATGAATATTTGTAAATGTTAATAAGATTTTTTAAATAAGAGAAATTATTATTTATTTTTGTAATAAATAATTTAACTACTTATCCAATAGTTAATAATGAAATAAGTTAGTACCTTAATAAATAAGGACTTAAGTGATTATTACTTAAAGGAAACCCATTTATGCCAATAATCGAGTTTAGAATGAATCTAATTGAATTAGGGAAGAGTGATGGTCGGGTTTTATGGTAAAGACCGGATTTTTATAACGAAATTATAAAAGGGATTTTGATCCGATGTGATAGCTTAAATAAATGTTTGAAGTGGAGAGAAACCGAGATAGAAAAGGGTTTAATATTAAAAACCAAGTTTTTTAAAATAAGGTTTATAAAAAGGACATGAGGCTAAAATGTGAATTTTAAGTTGACGATACTTAAATAATGAGACTAAGCAAAATAAATGAAATTTGAAAATGGGATTTTCAAAGTGGGAAATGATTGAGGGGAATAGTATGGATCAGTAAGGAGTTAAGTAAAGGAAATTTAAAAGAAGTTAAGAATATGTATATAATATTCCCTATAAAAAGGGAAAGGAGATTTGTGAAAATATAACGAAATTTTCGAAGTAAAGGGATTAATGGGATAAAATTAAATATGTTTATCCAAAGAGAATAAGTGCTATTTGTTGTTTCCAAGCGAAGAAAACTAAAGAGATATCATAACGATGGTTCGTGTGAGTCGATTGAACTCAAGCTGGATAAATATATATATATATATATACATGATTTAAATTCTAAAGTGTTTTAGAAAGGGTTTTACGAATATTCTTATAATAAGATAAGAAGTGGATACTGTGTTTCAAGATACTAAATTATTAAGAAGTTTTAATTTGTTTTTAAATTAAAAAGGCCAAGTGATGCTGAATACTGAACCAATAAATTCATTTTATTTTTATAGTTGTGTATTTGATAGTTAAATAACCGACTATCAAATCTGACAGATATGATTGTTGGTATGGAAATACCGGGATCGAATTATACTCGAAAACCATTCAGACCAACAAATACGAAATGAAGAAGATATCAGATGCTGATTAAGACGGAGCCATTGAAGACCATAGATCTTCATAAAACGGAAGGATTACTTATATCTCTGGTTTACTACTATAGTTTTCAAAGTCTACAAAATATAAAATTAATTTATAATTTATAACCAGAGATGTATTGTGGTTCTGTCGTGGTTGAAATCTACGGATTTGCAAGGACTACACGCTACTGATCTATAGGGTGATTCCTAGGATGTGGTAGAAGGGTACCTTCGGTTCATCTTGTTCCTGGGTGACTTGTATGGACGAATGTCTGACAGAGTATTTCTTAAGAATCACATACGTTGATTTTTTACAAACATATCTCTGTAGGTGGCAGAGAAGACACCTTCTCTTAGCATTAACACCCAGAATATTTTTGTGGACGTCAATTAGTGATTTGGCAGATCTGACGATGTGGCATTCAAAGTCATTGTGGTGTTCTAAAATAAATGATTCAAACCTCAAGCCTCATCAACCGGGAAATGACAAAAATCGGACAGGCAACATAGCTATGTGGGTCGCTTCCATTAGGATGTATAATCACCTATCTAGAGAAATTCCATTTCATTCTTTAATCTATTTTCCCTGCTGTCCCTTTCTGGGAAACGGTTGCTGATCCCAACCGTTTGTGATATACATTCGATACACTCAAGCGAAATGGGTGGTTGGTCATGTGTGGGTCGGGTTGCAAGACGTTCTTGTTGAACCCAGTGTATTCCCCTCTAGAGATACACTATCGGAAGGTGATTCCATACCTTGTCATAGTTGGAAGTCCAATCTCCAATAAGAGCCTGTGGTTTTGATTGTATACTATATATGTGGAACGTGAGATGCAAGTGTTCTGCTAGATTGGGTTTTATTTGTATTTAGACACGATTATAATATCATAAAAATATATGATTTCAAAAATGTTTTGGGTTATAGTAAGGTAAAAACCATCCGTGTTTATGTGCGGGCTGTTCTTACTATTATCCTTTTCTTTCAAAAGAATTTTCGACATTAAAATCTATGTGGATGTTAGATAGACTTAGCGAGTTTTCTCACTCTGTTCCACCAGACTAATCCGGTGTTTGTAATGCTCGGGTTAGTCCGGGTTTGCAGGATCAGGTTATTGGATACTACGAAGTTCAGAAGACGTGCTGGAGGAGTTCAGACGTTTGATATATATTTATTCTGCTGTGTGTAGTATATGAGGACAGATTATTATAACTGTCCGGATTTGTTAATGTACTCTGATGATTGTAAGTATTTATTTCAAAGCTCTCAATAAAGTTTTATTTCTATATTATATTTTGTTCCGCTGCGATATGAGACTCTGATGATGATGTGTTGTTCTTCTTCTTCTATTCTATTATTTCTTTCTTTCTTATCTCATTCTCTAATCTCTTTCTAATAACTATCTGGTGTTTTCGATACTTGAGTTCTGACAAATAATATGGTTTGATGTATTATTGTCGAAATTCGAGCGTCGAACCCGCTGGGTCGTTACAACTTTATTGCTCAATAATCTCACATTTACATGTACATGTGTTTGTATATAGACACAGTCATTTGACTACTTGATAGGTAGAATTTTAATCTTCATACCAAATTTCTCTAATGGGTTTATATCTTTTGTAGCGGTGCGGGTCATACTTCATCGCAATAATGTATGTCAAACATTGGTGTGTGGAACAGTTCAACAGTTTGACCCTAGGAGGTTTTGATTTCTCACATGAAGAACAATTTTTTTTTGACTTTACATGTATATTCAGATGTGAAACTAGTGGAAAGTATATTAAAGTCGTATCCCATTGTATAGTTTTCTTAGTTTATGCTTTAATGTTACTATATGTTATGTTCAGCTTCCTCAACATATTGAGCTGCTGGTTGCATCGGTGACACATATAAATGAACCTGATAGAATTTATGGAATTTTTCAATCACACAAGGTACTTACATGTTGTCATACTAGTTATTTGTTTACACATTTTGTTTCTCTCAACTTGTTAGTTATAATCAAAAATTTACTAAGCAGAAGTTTCACTCATCTGGTTAATTATAGCAGTTAAGCTAATTACTGTTGGATTGGTATATATAACACTACTTTTAAATTCATGATGCTTTAAAGGTGCAGACGTTTATTATTCTTTTTGGTTAATCAGGTTTAGGTTTATTGGCTTTTTGAAATGTTTTTACTTTATGATAAACATTCAAGGAAACACGGTTCCTAGAAAATCAATATGTTATATATGCATGAAATATTGGCTTCTTCTATTTAAAGCTTCAACTTCCAATCCCCTTAGAGTACGTTATATACCTAAATTACCATCTACCAAGAAAAAGTCTAAAGATACACCAGTATTCACCAAATATCCTTTAGCCTAAGATATGGACTCCATGTTGTATTCTGTGTATTTTTACTTCTAGGTTAAGTAAATGGCACAACAGTCACTTGGACCTCCTACTCCCATTGGTTGATTGACATGCAAGGGATAAATGTATGTTAAAACACATCTTTGAGTCACTCTAAGGTTTTATATGTGGTTTCCCATAGCAGTTACTGCTAGCCCATGGCCTTGGATTATCCATATGTCATCTGTATGTACCTCCCGATCAACTCCAACTGTTGTCGCTTGTTTACATAATCACATAACAAGAGTATCACATAGGAAGTACAGTCTTATGACGTTCAATTTACATTTCATACATATATTTATTCATACTAAAACCAAAATCATTTAATTATTGTTCCATTCAGTACCTTGAGTTCTTATTTCTCATGCTCATCTCTGATTCAGTATATAAGGGTTGATCACTAGCAGTGATCTAACCAACTCGTATGAACCAGTTGAAGGTGCGTAATGAGGCACTCGGTTATATTAAAGAACACTTGTAAATCTTGTTTAGTGTTTCTTTGAAGGGAATGTAATTTAGAACAAAAACATGTGCTTGTTTAATGTTTGTGGTGAATGGTTTTATGGAATGTAAGAACATGTGCTTGTTTAATGTTTGTAGTGGATGGTTTTATGGAATGTAAGAATATTTTCTGTTTAATATTTGTAGCCAATATTGCATTTTTGTTTTTGGTATTGGTATTGCATTTTTGTTTTTGGTATTGGTATTGCATTTTTATGGTAGGGCATATATCGTATATCAGGAAAATTATTGATGCATCAGTTATGTAGAACAAAAACAGTGTATAAACAGAACAAAGACATCCCTCCTTTAAAGGGAAATGATGTCTAAACGCCACACATACATCATTTCATTGAAAATGAACTGATATCTATTTGTGTATAGACATCAATTCTTTTAGAAAGAAATGATATGGTGTATATATATTAAAACAGTTATTCCCACCATAAACGATGTACTAGTCATTTTGTACTACTTGCATGATATGTTTATAGTAATTCATGACTGATAATAAGCCATTATCAACATTCAGTTCATGCAAAGAAACAAAAGAAAGGTTAATACATCGTTTAATAATTATTTTATGATGTCTTACTGCTGCCTCAACATCGTTTTTTAACCGATGTAAATAAATTGGCATTTTAGACATCACCGTCATCAACATCGCTCCTGAAAAATGAAGACATCGTTTTTTTATTCAACGTCTATGTGAAGTTTTCGATCTTTGTCTTTCTACAGGATACTTGACAAACCAACTCGAGTTTCAATGGACTTAGATTTTAGCATTTTACAAAAAATTCAGACCTGCTGAAATTTGGATTGTTACATTTACCACCTAAAGAACATGAGGCTGATTGAACCAAGTGAAATTCAGCATCCCTCATACCATCTCACTTGCTTTTCATAAGCAATAGACCCATTGCTTTTCACATTGGATAGCCTCCTTTGTATCATCGTTTCCTCAACTTTCACCACGTTTTTTAATGCCACGTTATCTTTTCTCCTAACCTATCACTCAACCATTTAATTCACCTAATCTCTCGCTCAACGATTTATTACCGAGTAGGAAAGACGAACATGTTTACCCCTGAACCATAAAACTTTCAAATACACTTCTTTATGGCTGCTTCCCATTCACCGCAAAAGTTCTTTGCTGATCGTGCATCGCAACCAAATCTTCATTGCATACGACCATTCATCGATGTCATGTTCATAACTTCGATCCTTAAACACCGGTCGCCTCCCAACTTCGAAGGCCTAGTCGTTGAGAAGCCCTAAAGAGCAACGAAGGGGAACATTGAAATGAAAAGTTAAGAAAGTGAAATTTCAAATGAGATTTTTTTTTTTACCCATTATTTATATTGAATTTAGAGGAAAAAGATGAAATAAATATAACACTAGATACATTTTGTATGATTTTAGGACATGACGTTAGATCTTACTTTACCTTTTTTTGATAGATTTGTTTTATAGGCAATGGTTGACAAGTTAAATATGATAGAAAGTATTGTTGTTATGATGGTCGAAGGTCAAATAAATCTTCAAAAGAATGAATCAGTTATTGGTTAAAATATTGAAGATATAACAAATAACTTTGTAATGAATGAAGTAAGTTTTTAGATTTGAAAAATTGAATGCTTGAAAAAACTGAAATGCATTCAGTTTTAACATTTTTATATTTGTTGTTTATAATTTCAGTTTTTTTAATTTCTTGTAGCGCCTTGATTCATTGGTGTAAAGTGCAACATAACTTATTGAACACCATTGTAGTAATAATCAAATCAGATAAATTAACTTTTGGGATAAAACCAAGGCTGCATTTAGACTGAGAAAGGAGGGCACTTATCGAAACCTCAACTTTAATAATGAAGAAAAAAAATAAAATGTAAAGCGCCATCGAGATAGTTCTACTAGGAAGCGTAGTTGTCATTTTTCATCATGAATGCATATAGTGCAAAAGAAAATTGTAATGTTACAGTAGAAAATGCCAAACATAATCGTAAGCTTCAACATACATTATTGTGTCATCCATGTGCTGCTAGATTATGAAAAAAAAGAAATTTAGCCAACATAATATTTGCAAGGGTACAACTACCGAAAATGACAACTAAATAAGAGTTACTGAAGAGGCAGTATTTGCACGCATAAATGAATAATAATTTGCAAGAAACCATCGTAGCAAAGCTACGGTACACCAAACGGTGAAAAAAAAAAAAAAATGCTTCCAACATCAGTTAGTTCCTTCTCCTCAAGATCAACATACTGATCGAATGTGATAAACTCTCGTGCTTGGGTGTGGTCGAATTTCTTACTTGAAGCCGCAGTGTTTGGTGGCGAACTGCTGGAGAATGGAGTAATCAAATGGCATGTGAATGGGGGTTTGGGTCGTGCAGGCGAAGGCACAGAGGGTAGCGGTCTCGGATGGGTGGTATGGCGATCGAAGAAAGGGTGCGACGGCTTGAACTGAGGTCGAGGAAGGTGTTGTGTTGTTAACAAAGAAGAAGAAGACGGCCTGGGGAAGTTTGTTTAAAAAAGGGGACGGAGAAATTACGCACCAAGTAGCTTTTGTAAAGTTGTACGTACATGAAGTAGCTTCTATGAAGTGGCATTCAAAAGCAAACTGGTAACGAAGGCATGATGCTTGAAGCAGATGGATTAAACAAGGAAACGGGGCACAATCTAGTTGAAAACAATTGGGCATTTGCTTGAACAATATAAAGTAGTTGGAGCTGCATGAGTGATTTTCTAGGTTCGTGGTGTTATCGGTATGAATATAGTTGGGTTCGTTGGACTATAAAGCATACGTGGGGAGGCGGGTAAACAAAGAATAGAACAATAATTAGTGAGAAATTATAATAGCGCTTATTTATTATATAGTGTGTGTGTTGAACTAAAGTGATTAAATTAAACAGTCATTTAATTTAATTTGAACCAATAGTTATTTTTAATGATTATTTCCTTATGAGGTAACTTAGCTTGTTGGTTACGTTTATAATAATATAAACGTATTGAATTTAAATATGAGTGCTTGAATTATTGTTTATTCAATATTATATCTGTTTATTGAATTGGATAATATTATTTGAGATAACGTATTTGGATGTAGAGATCCAACTGTATTTCTCAAATTTATTATTATTTTCATATGACCATTATATGAACTGTTTACCCAATATGGATTTGACAAATTGATTTAGTTGTTGATTGGAATTCAATGGCTATGTATTTTTAATAAATGACCGGTATTGGTTAGGTAATTGGTATCAAGTGGCTTAAAATCAATCGTTTTATAGATACAGATTTACCATCGGGTAAATCGACTGGAATGAGGTTATAAAATTTATTTTATAACTGAAAATAGATTTTTAATTCTATTATTTGGAATGGAAATTTATTAAAAAGGAAATAAATATTTATTAGTTAAGTATAGGTAATTTTTAAATGGTTTTATAACGCAAATTCTTTTGTTAATAAGATTTTATAAGCAGATAAGTAGAAATTAACCGAACGGTTAAGGGTTGGATTAATTGTTCTTAGAAACAATTAAATGGGGATATTTAAATTATTTATATTATTAATTAATTTAAAGGAAGTATTAATTGGAATTGATTAACGAGATATTCATGGGTTGAGTTTGACTAATCCAAATATTTTATTTGGAATTGGTTATTTGATTAATTTACTTTTAATTAATCAAATGGAATAGTAACGAAGAGTTGTTTAAATTTTTTTATAAGACTTTTAAAGTAAATTTATTATTTATTTTAGCTAATAAAGTAGTTAACTAAATTTGCAGTAGTTAATGCTGAAGCAAATTTATTCTTTTAATTTAAGAGATTAGTTTTCAAAGGAAAATGATTTAAGTAATCGAAAGTATAATGAAATATAATTAAAATGATTAAAAGAGTTTATAATCGGGTATATATTTAAAACCTAGTTTTTGGGAATGAAGTTATAAAGAAATTTAAGCGGAAATGATAGCTTAAATGAAATGTTTACTTAACATTGAAATTAAGTAAAAATAAATCGAGATATAAAAATGATTTATATTAAAACTGTTAAATAAGATTATAAAAGAGACGTGGAGTTAAAATGTCGATTTTAAATGGGTGATATTTAGTAACGAGATTAAGTGGAACAAATAGAATTGAAATGATATTTTCAAAAAATGGTCGAATGGATAATAAGTGAATAAAATGGTTTAATGAGGAGTTAAGATAAGAATTTAAAGAATTGGAACATAACCAGAGATTGGTTGAGTTGAGTAATTTTCAGAGTGTTAATTTTATGTTGATTTCGGTCTTTGGGGTTAATACTTAGGAAACTATTCTCTTACCAATTTACGGTCAGGAACTAATGAGGGTTAAAGTACAGAAATACATGGATTAGAAATAAATAGATATTTCCAAGGTTAATAGAAGGTCGAAGTATATATAATGGGATTTCCAAAGTAACGGAAAGGAAAAGAATTGAGAAAATAAAATAAAATTTCCAATGTAAAGTAAATAAAAGGAGATTCGTGAAAATATAATGATATTTTTAGAGTAAGGAGATAAGTTTTAGAATGAGTTTATTCTAAATAAATAAGTGACGATTATTGTTTTCAAGCAAAGAGAACAAAAGATATTTTCGAAATGATTATTTTACAAACAATAAGTTAAACTAGTTTTCCAGTTTTAGATAATGAATAATGTGGTGAAAATGATAATTAATGGAGAAATTAGATATTGTTAAGTGTTAAGAGGAAATTGTTTCGAGGATATACTTATATTCAAATAAGAAGTGAAAAGCTATATTCAAATTAATAAAAGATTTTGAAATTTATTAAACGAATATTTTTAACTAAATAAGCCAAATGATGCTAACTACTAAACCAGTAAATGTATTTTTATTTTATGATTGAATTTTTGTTTATTTGATAGTTAAATAACCAACTACCAAATCTGGCCAATACGATTGTTGGTATGGAAAGACCGAGATCAAATTTATATTTTAATACCATTCCGACTAGCAAAATACGAAATTGTGAAAGATATTGGATGCCAATCGAGATGGAGCATTTGAAGAACATAGATCTTCATAAAATGGAAGAACCACTTAAAATCTCTGATTCGACCCGGAGATATATTGGGGTTCTATCATGGTTGAAATCTACGGATTTGCAAGGACTACTCGCTACTGAGATCTAGGGTAATACTTAGGATGTACTAGGAGGGTACCTTCGGTTCAACCTATTCCTGGATGACTTGCATGGAGAGATGTCTGACAGAGTATTTCTTAAGAGTCACGTATATTGATTTCTACAAACTTATCTCTGTTGGTTGCGGAGAAGATTCTTCTCTTAGCTTAATTCCCAGAATATTTTTATGGATGTCAATTAGTGATCTGACGGATCTGACGATGTGGCATTCAAAGTGAATGGTGATATGATGTTCTAAAGGTAGTGTTAAACCTCAAGTCTCTACAATTGGGAAATGACGAAAATCGGGCAGGTAGCATGGCTAAGTGGGTAGCTCCCAAGTAGGGTGTATAATCACCTATCCATAGATAATTTGTAACACCCCACGCCCGCTATGGTCACTCATAAAGGGAATGCCATAGCATCGGTGGAGTATTTTAGTGAATATAGAACAGAAAAATTACACCAAGACAGATATAAATAGTACTTGAAAATTTAAAACATCACCTCATAACAACGGAAATAAACATGTCTGGTTACATCATAAAACCATGATAAAAGTCAAGTACAATATCCGTCAAAATAAAGAAGTACATAATCCCACTCTCTCATACAATAGCCATAACAAAAGAAAAGATAACTGGATAACTGGAGCTTTACATCTACCCAAGCTCCTCAAGACTGGAACAGCAATCCGATCAAGCTCTACTACCGTTAGGATCCACCGTAGGACCTGAGGGTTGGGAAAAAGATAAAAACAACGGGGTCAGACATAAGTCTGAGTGAGTCCTATAACTTTAACAGTACAATCATTAAGGTAACCAGAGAAGACATAAACTTGACCTACGGTAATATCTGGGGATGAATGGCTACACTAAGCAGCTTGGTAGACTTAGGATAAACTAAGATAACCGTCAGGACGCATCTACCCACCCAAGGATAATTACTAACTGCACCACACCAGTCATTCCTACTTAAAGGTTGATCCCACCCAAGGACTTTAAAGAAAGATATAACTAGTAGTTTCATGTACTCCTAGCTGACCACATAGGTGCCGTCTGCCCCTATCTCCACTAGGTGTACCCCACTACCCCAAGCGATCGGCTCCCTAACGTAGATACCCGTGCTGGACCCACAGTGGGGTGTATCACTCCCCCTAAAGTGGCAACCCAATACTATCAACGGTGCACGGCTTATACCTACACGATGCAACAACGGCTTATCTACCAGCCCGGGTCCACACACGCATATGAAACCCGTTGGACTCGCGTTGCCACCGCTAACCCGTTTTGGCCTCTTATAGTCAAGCCCAATATGCGTGTCCCGTCACCCGACTAGAGTCGAGCCCACAAAGATACGTTTGGGATATTGGTTGAAATGGGCCCCCACAAGCTACCCACCTAAGCTTGTTACTTATCTAGTGTATCCCACTTAACCCTTTAATCATGTTTAATTACATGTTTCCACTTGGTTAAGTATTCTAATCGTATTTTCTATTGCCACCCAAGGCAACCCACTAGATTTCCACATGCCACCCAAGGCACCCACTTAACCCCTCATGCTCTACTACATGCTTATCTGGTTAAGTGTTTCTTAATTAATTAAGACCGTGATCCTCATAAAGACCTCTCACATTAGACTATCTTTTATGACCGCTGGTTAAGCCGGTTGGGTCTGGGCAGCCTTATGTCATAACCGAGTCTAACCTCATGTCTTTACATTAATCACGTATTTAGTTTGTGCCTAAGACCTCTCACATTGGGCTAACATTTGTAGCAACTGGTTAAGCCGGTTGGGTCCGGGCAGTTTTACGCTACAACTGAGTCCAACCTCGTGTCTTAGTCGATTAATTACACCTAATTAATCACCCCATATTAATTATCCCTAATTAATACCAAGTTTTCCATAACATGGGTAGACCTAACTCAATAGGTAAATTCCCATGGGGTAGACCTAACTTAATAGGTAAATTCCCACTTATGGTAATTTATTTTTATGGTATGCTTAATCATACCCAATCATTCATTTATTAACATATTTTCCAACCCCATCGTTCCCCACGTAAATCGTTCTCATTTCATGACATAAATAAGGGGAAGATCATCACAAATATCATGGGTTTTGCATATAACTTTGTCATGGGTTAAGAGGATGTCAACTTGCATATATGAGCATTTATTAACCCAACTACATATAACCCAAACTTGCATATTATCATACACATGATTTGCATAACATGTTGCATATGAGCTTGCATATTATCATACACATATCTTGCATAAGCATTCACATACTTGCATAAGTATTCACATACTTGCATAAGCATACATAACTTGCATAAACATGCATAACTTGCATATCATGTCATTTAAGCATATACATATCTTGCATAAGCATTCATATTCTCACATAAGCATGCATAACTTGCATATCACATAAATCTTGCATTTAAACATATACTTAACTTGCATAACTCACTTTGTTCTACATGCATGATTCCACTCATTACATATGCATAAATCCATTTATTAAGCATGCATATATCAACTTGTTAAACATGCATAATCAACTTATTAAGCATGCATAAACCAACTTATCAAATATGCATAAACATAGAACAACATAGAGTAACATATCATTATACATGATTCAAACTCACAAATCCGCATTTAAGACCATAAGTCTCATTACACCCAATCTACTTACTTTAACAATTGATGTTAAAGTGATAGAAACTCACCAAAACACAATTAGCAAGCTAATGAAGAAGATTAAGATACTTAGAATGGATTAGAGAATGATTTGAGAGGGATTTGCTTGCAACTTCTTCATGAACTAGTGGAGGCCATGCTCAAATTTCATTTTTCCATAGTTTAGTTACAAGACTTAATTATGAATGAATTAGGGTAGGGTTGGGGTCTTATTTATAGGATTAGGTGAGTGTTTTAGGCCCTTAGATTAACCCTAGATTAGGTTAGGACCCTTAGATTTAGGAAATCTCTAGAACCAGCCCTCCTAGCCAGCCTGAAACCCAACCTGGTGCAACCTGGTGCACCCAGGTTCACTGGGCGCCTGGACCCTGTCGACAGGCAAGTCGACAGGCATGTCACCCCTGTCGACAGGCCTGTCGACAGCCCTGTCGACATGGGTTGGGCGGGAAGCTTCCCGCCTGACCCCGCCTGGCCCTTTCCAAATTTGAATATTTTGAATTTTTAAATCTGTTTTAGTTTTAAATTTTCTGCAAACTTCATCGGGCCATAACTGGGCCATACGGACTCCGATTTTCGAAAACTCGGACTCTATTTTGCGTATTTTTCCGAGACGAACGCAATAACGCAACCCGTTACCCCCAATTCCCACGTCTGAGATTATTTATCTTATAATTAGTGAATTTTAGTATTAACCCAAAATTCGGGGTGTTACATTCTCCCCTCCTTAAAGGATTTCGTCCCCGAAATCTCTAAGCTAAGGAGAATGCGTATCCTACCATCCAAACAACCATCTACTCAAATCATCAACCACGGGCATCCATTGTCCTTAAACAGTTTCTAATGATGTATGAGCATATGCAAACGGTGTGTGTATATGTTCCCTATCTAATGTATGAACATATGCAAACCATGATAGTGCCATGCATCCATTATGTATGCGAGAAAACCCTATCGACACATACAATATCTACATGAGTGCACAATCATTCACCAAAATGCATCATCCATGTGATAACACAACCATTATACATCCATAAATATAGTTTCCTACACACAATTTTATGCAATTTGCAATATGAAGTGACTGAGCCGATCTAGTGCCTAGAGTGTGTGTATATGCATCCACGAGCAACCACTAGCAAACACTTGCATCCACTTGCATCCATCAACCATAACATGTCTCAAACACATGTTTCAATCATAGGTTTACCCTATCTATAGGTCAAAGGTACTAACGGGAGGACATACCAAAGATAAGATAAGTACTAGACAAGCGATAAAGAAGAAAGTAAAGACATACCCTCAAAAAGAAATGGGTACAATGAACGCATCTTCGCTTCCGTCTCCCAAGTTGCGTTGCTCTCATCTTCTCCCCATTGCACCTTGACTAGTTGAACCTCTCTGTTTCTCAACTTCCTAGTCTCTGACCCAAGGATGCGAGTAGGAGCTCGTCTAATAGTCGCATCACGCTCTACCTCTACATCTCTAAGCAAGCTTGGCTCTACCACCTCTGCCGTCTCATGTAAGCACTTCCTCAGATGTGATACATGGAATACATCATGAACACCACTAAGTCTGTCGGGCAACTCTACTCTATAAGCCATCCGTCCAATCCTTTCCTTAATAGGAAACGGCCCAACAAATCTTGGTGCTAACTTCCCAATGGATCCAAAGCGAACAACATTTCTCAACGGAGATACCTTGACAAAAACCATATCCCCAACCTCAAATTCAAGATCCGTCCTTCTTTTGTCCGCATAAGATTTTTGCCTATCCTGCGCTGCTTTCATCCTTCTTCGAATTAAGTCAATCTTCTCAGAAGTCTCCCTAACCATATCGGGCCCAAGCAAGATCTTATCCGTAGATTCCCACCAACATGTAGGTGATCGACAAGGCCTTCCATAGAGAGCTTCGAAAGGAGCCATACCAATACTGGACTGAAAGCTGTTATTATATGCGAACTCCACCAATGGAAGATGCTCTTCCCATGTACCTCCAAAATCTAAGATACAAAGCCTCAAAAGGTCTTCTAGAACACGATTCACCCTCTCAGTCTGGCCGTCCGTCTGAGGATGATATGCGGTGCTCAGACACAATTGAGTCCCCACTGCTTCTTGCAAACTTCTCCAGAACTCGCTAGTGAAGATAGGATCTCGATCACTCACTATGCTAGAGGGTACCCCATGCAATCGAACTATCTCTCGAAGATATACAGAAGCTAACCATGGAGCGGTCCTCTTACTCTTCACAGGTATGAAATGGGCGCTCTTAGTAAGTCTGTCTACCACCACCCAAATTCCTGTATTACCTTTCCTCGATCTGGGTAACCCGTCAATAAAATCCATCGAGACGCTATCCCACTTCCATTGCGGAACCTCCAATGGGTGAAGCAACCCACCTGGTTTCTTTTGCTCCGCCTTCACTTGCTGGCATACCAAGCATCGAGCGACATATTCGGCCACATCTTTCTTCATACCGGCCCAGAAGAAAACCCTCTTCATGTCTTGGTACATCTTGTCCCCACCGGGATGAATGGTCATCCTAGAACGGTGTGCGTCATCAAGAATAGCCTTCCTCAAACCCTCGTCTTGCGGTACGCAAAGTCTACCGTCTCTACGCAAGCACCCCCTATCATCTAGGGTGTACCTACTCAAATGGCTGGACGACTCCCCCCTTATGAGCTTCTCTATCAACTCAACCAACTGTGGGTCGTCCCTCTGGGCTTCCCCAATCCGCCCCAAAAGAGTAGGCCTAACTTCCAAGGAAGCTAGCAAACCGGGCACATAATCAATGGAAGGTCTGAAATCAAACATCGAGATAAACTCCAAGCTTCGTCGTTCCACGAACAATGGACTCAAGGACAACCTCTTCCTACTCAAGGCGTCCGCCACCACGTTACCCTTGCCAGGGGTATACGCTATCTCGAAATCATAGGATGCTAAGAATTCCATCCACCTTTGCTGTCTTAGATTCAAATCCTTCTGAGAGAATAAGTACTTCAGTGATTTATGGTCAGTGAACAACTCGAAGCTTTCACCAAGAAGATAATGGCGCCAAATCTTAAGCGCAAAAACAATAGCGGCCAGCTCTAGATCATGGGTAGGGTAATTTTTCTCATGTGCTCTTAACTGACTTCCACCATAGGCTATTACCCTTCCCTCTTGCATTAAGACTGCGCCAAGTCCTGTCCCACAGGCATCGGTATAGACAACAAATGGCTTGCTCCCATCCGGTAACACTAAAACTGGAGCCGTGGTTAAAGCTCTCTTTAACCGTCGGAACGCATCATCACAATCTACATCCCATGCAAAAACAAGATTCTTCTTTGTTAAGCGGGTTAATGGGGCTGATATCTTCGCGAAGTCTTTAATAAACTTCCTATAATAGCCCGCCAACCCCAAGAAACTTCTTACTTCGGTAGCATTCTTCGGAACTTTCCAATCTTGGACTGATACTACCTTTGCGGGATCCACAGCTATCCCTTCCTTGGAGACCACGTGCCCCAAGAACCGCACTTCCCTCCTCCAGAAGTGACATTTAGAGAATTTAGCCTTAAGGCTATGTGCTCGGAGAGTCTTCAACACTTCCCCAAGATGTAGGGCATGCTCTTCTTCACTCTTAGAAAATACTAAGATATCATCCACAAAGACCACCACGAATTTGTTAAGGAACTCCCTGAACACCCTACTCATCAAATCAACGAAATATGCAGGGGCGTTCGTCAACCCAAATGGCATCACCAACCACTCATAGAAACCATCCGGAGTTCTAAAGGCAGTCTTGTCTATGCTATCCTCAGCCACCCTCAACTGATGGAACCCCGTGGCTAAGTCCAACTGAGAAAATACTGAAGCGCCAACCAACTGATCGAAAAGATCATCTATCCTCGGCAATGGGTGTCTATTCTTCTTTGTGAGCTTATTGAGTTCCCTGTAGTCTACACAAAGTCTGAGGGACCCATCCGCCTTTGTAGCAAATACTACTGGAGCACCCCACTCCGATATACTTCGTCTTATGAACCCCTTCTCAAGCAACTCCCCTACTTGCTTATGGAGTTCCCTCCTCTCACGAGGAGCCATGTGGCGCATTGGTAAAGATACAGGTTTAGCATTATCCACCAAATATATTCGGAAGTCAATCTCCCGCTTCGGAGGTAAGCCCTTCACCTCCTCAAACACATCCGGATATTCCCGGACCACTCTAACAGAATGCAAACTCTCAACTGAAGCATCGAGCGATTCAAGATAACTTAGCAAAACAGATTCCATGGGATTACAAGAGATCTCGAGAGTGTTACCCAAACGGGTCAGAAGCCTAACAACTCTCCTTTCACAGTCAAGAACGGCACCATTACTGGATAACCAGTCCATGCCCAAAATCAACCCATAGCCCGTGAAGCCCAACACAAAAGCATCACATCTAAACTCAATGCTAAGTATAGAAATCTTCAAACCCAAACATATCATGGACAAATAAGTGGAGCCCCCAATTGGGTTTGAAACAACCAAGGGATCATCTACTAGACTGGTGTTTAAGTGCAGTGACTCAACTAATGATGATGAGATAAACGAATGCGATGCGCCTGAATCAAACAATGTACGGACAGGATGATCAAATAGAAAAACCAGACTTTCAACGGAAATAGTTCTACCTCTCTGCTGAACCGGTGGAACTGAGAGAGCCTGAACTTGCCCCCCTGCCTGAGCTGGTGCCATTAGAACTTGCACCTGACCTCCTGAGGTAGATCCCGTCCTTTGCCCCTTCTTAGGACAATCTTTTATTAGATGCCCTGCTTCGCCACAGTGGAAGCAGCCAGTCTTCTTCTTCTTGCGACAATCCTTGCTTAGGTGGCCAGGTGTCCCACAATTGAAACACTTCTTCTTCTTGTCCTTGCCACCATTGCCTTTCCCACCTTTGTTTTGTTGTTGTTGCTGAGGTCTCTTTTGATCTCCCTTCTTCTCGGGTGCCTTATTAGCATTGGGACCCTTCTCTTCTTCGTGCATAAGTGCCATGTCAACTAACTTCTCAAAGGTGGCCCCCATCGGGATATGAGTCATAGCCAACCCATGCATTGGTTCATTCAAGCCTTTTACGAACCTCAAAGCCTTCTTCTCCGGTGTATTCACCATATCTAGGCCAAACCTTGCCAATTGATTAAACTTGTTAACATATTCCTTCACCGAGAGATTCCCTTGCTTTAGAGTCAAGAATCTTTCCATATACAAGTTTTCCTCCGCCCTTGAGAGAAACTTGGCCACAAATCTTTGCCTAAAATCCGCCCAAGAGTCAACGGGGCGTTCTCCATTAGTAACCTCCCACCAGAATGAGGCCTCTCCCTTCATTAACCAAGCAGCCAACTTGACTTTCTTCCCTTCTTCCATCTCAAAGATATCTATCAACTCTTCCACCTCCTTAAGCCAATCCCTAGCCTCCACAAAGGTTTCAGATCCTTGAAAAGGTTTCCCTCCCATAGCTTTGAATTCCTTACAAGTCTTAGCAAAAGTATCTGTGCGAGGAGGAGGGGGAGGAGGAAGATCGGGTGCTACGGTTGGTGGAGGAATATTTGCTGGACCTGCAGTGGTGGCCCTAGCCTCCATCAATCTCCTATACCATACTGGTACCGTCACACCCTCCGGAAAGTTAAGATCCTCAGCCATGCTGAAACGGAAAAAGGAAAGATTCAAAACGGAGAATTCGAAGGATATAGATATGGCTATTGGGGATTATGCTTTTCTTTCAAAAACTTTTCTCTTTAAAGACATGTTTTTTTTTGAAAATATTTCTTCAAAAAAATGTTTTGGAAAAATAGTTTTCTAAAAATTTTATCTGTTCCGGTAACCTGGCTCTGATACCACGTGTAACACCCCACGCCCGCTATGGTCACTCATAAAGGGAATGCCATAGCATCGGTGGAGTATTTTAGTGAATATAGAACAGAAAAATTACACCAAGACAGATATAAATAGTACTTGAAAATTTAAAACATCACCTCATAACAGCGGAAATAAACATGTCTGGTTACATCATAAAACCATGATAAAAGTCAAGTACAATATCCGTCAAAATAAAGAAGTACATAATCCCACTCTCTCATACAATAGCCATAACAAAAGAAAAGATAACTGGATAACTGGAGCTTTACATCTACCCAAGCTCCTCAAGACTGGAACAGCAATCCGATCAAGCTCTACTACCGTTAGGATCCACCGTAGGACCTGAGGGTTGGGAAAAAGATAAAAACAACGGGGTCAGACATAAGTCTGAGTGAGTCCTATAACTTTAACAGTACAATCATTAAGGTAACCAGAGAAGACATAAACTTGACCTACGGTAATATCTGGGGATGAATGGCTACACTAAGCAGCTTGGTAGACTTAGGATAAACTAAGATAACCGTCAGGACGCATCTACCCACCCAAGGATAATTACTAACTGCACCACACCAGTCATTCCTACTTAAAGGTTGATCCCACCCAAGGACTTTAAAGAAAGATATAACTAGTAGTTTCATGTACTCCTAGCTGACCACATAGGTGCCGTCTGCCCCTATCTCCACTAGGTGTACCCCACTACCCCAAGCGATCGGCTCCCTAACGTAGATACCCGTGCTGGACCCACAGTGGGGTGTATCACTCCCCCTAAAGTGGCAACCCAATACTATCAACGGTGCACGGCTTATACCTACACGATGCAACAACGGCTTATCTACCAGCCCGGGTCCACACACGCATATGAAACCCGTTGGACTCGCGTTGCCACCGCTAACCCGTTTTGGCCTCTTATAGTCAAGCCCAATATGCGTGTCCCGTCACCCGACTAGAGTCGAGCCCACAAAGATACGTTTGGGATATTGGTTGAAATGGGCCCCCACAAGCTACCCACCTAAGCTTGTTACTTATCTAGTGTATCCCACTTAACCCTTTAATCATGTTTAATTACATGTTTCCACTTGGTTAAGTATTCTAATCGTATTTTCTATTGCCACCCAAGGCAACCCACTAGATTTCCACATGCCACCCAAGGCACCCACTTAACCCCTCATGCTCTACTACATGCTTATCTGGTTAAGTGTTTCTTAATTAATTAAGACCGTGATCCTCATAAAGACCTCTCACATTAGACTATCTTTTATGACCGCTGGTTAAGCCGGTTGGGTCCGGGCAGCCTTATGTCATAACCGAGTCTAACCTCGTGTCTTTACATTAATCACGTATTTAGTTTGTGCCTAAGACCTCTCACATTGGGCTAACATTTGTAGCAACTGGTTAAGCCGGTTGGGTCCGGGCAGTTTTACGCTACAACTGAGTCCAACCTCGTGTCTTAGTCGATTAATTACACCTAATTAATCACCCCATATTAATTATCCCTAATTAATACCAAGTTTTCCATAACATGGGTAGACCTAACTCAATAGGTAAATTCCCATGGGGTAGACCTAACTTAATAGGTAAATTCCCACTTATGGTAATTTATTTTTATGGTATGCTTAATCATACCCAATCATTCATTTATTAACATATTTTCCAACCCCATCGTTCCCCACGTAAATCGTTCTCATTTCATGACACAAATAAGGGGAAGATCATCACAAATATCATGGGTTTTGCATATAACTTTGTCATGGGTTAAGAGGATGTCAACTTGCATATATGAGCATTTATTAACCCAACTACATATAACCCAAACTTGCATATTATCATACACATGATTTGCATAACATGTTGCATATGAGCTTGCATATTATCATACACATATCTTGCATAAGCATTCACATACTTGCATAAGCATTCACATACTTGCATAAGCATACATAACTTGCATAAACATGCATAACTTGCATATCATGTCATTTAAGCATATACATATCTTGCATAAGCATTCATATTCTCACATAAGCATGCATAACTTGCATATCACATAAATCTTGCATTTAAACATATACTTAACTTGCATAACTCACTTTGTTCTACATGCATGATTCCACTCATTACATATGCATAAATCCATTTATTAAGCATGCATATATCAACTTGTTAAACATGCATAATCAACTTATTAAGCATGCATAAACCAACTTATCAAATATGCATAAACATAGAACAACATAGAGTAACATATCATTATACATGATTCAAACTCACAAATCCGCATTTAAGACCATAAGTCTCATTACACCCAATCTACTTACTTTAACAATTGATGTTAAAGTGATAGAAACTCACCAAAACACAATTAGCAAGCTAATGAAGAAGATTAAGATACTTAGAATGGATTAGAGAATGATTTGAGAGGGATTTGCTTGCAACTTCTTCATGAACTAGTGGAGGCCATGCTCAAATTTCATTTTGCCATAGTTTAGTTACAAGACTTAATTATGAATGAATTAGGGTAGGGTTGGGGTCTTATTTATAGGATTAGGTGAGTGTTTTAGGCCCTTAGATTAACCCTAGATTAGGTTAGGACCCTTAGATTTAGGAAATCTCTAGAACCAGCCCTCCTAGCCAGCCTGAAACCCAACCTGGTGCAACCTGGTGCACCCAGGTTCACTGGGCGCCTGGACCCTGTCGACAGGCAAGTCGACAGGCATGTCACCCCTGTCGACAGGCCTGTCGACAGCCCTGTCGACATGGGTTGGGCGGGAAGCTTCCCGCCTGACCCCGCCTGGCCCTTTCCAAATTTGAATATTTTGAATTTTTAAATCTGTTTTAGTTTTAAATTTTCTGCAAACTTCATCGGGCCATAACTGGGCCATACGGACTCCGATTTTCGAAAACTCGGACTCTATTTTGCGTATTTTTCCGAGACGAACGCAATAACGCAAACCGTTACCCCCAATTCCCACGTCTGAGATTATTTATCTTATAATTAGTGAATTTTAGTATTAACCCAAAATTCGGGGTGTTACATAATTCATTTCCTTCTTTAATCTATTTTGATGATGTCCCTTTTCGGAAAACGGTAGGGTAACTCTCAACCGTTGGTGATATACATTCGATACACTCAAGCGAAATGAGTGGTCGGTCATGTGTGGCTGGGTTGCAAGATGATCTTGTTGAACCCAGTATATTCGCCTCTAAAGATATACTATCATAAGGTGGTTCCATACCTTGTCATAATTGGAAATCCAATCTCCAATAAGAGCCCGCAGTTTTGATTATATACTATATATGTGGAGCATGAGATGCAAGTGTTCCGCTGGGTTGATATTTATTTGTGTTTAGACACAATTATAATATCAGAATAAGCTATGATTTCAAAGAGAAATGGTTTGACTTTAAAATAAAGTTTTGTGATGTTTATAAACTTAGCGAGTTTTCTCACTCTGGTTCACCAGACTGATCCGGCGTTTGTAATTGCTCGGGTTAGACCAGGTTTTTCAGGTTCAGGTTTTGGACGTTGTGAATTTCAGAAAACATGCTGGAGGAGTTCTGACGTATGATATCTAGTATTTATTCCACCATGTGTTGTATATGAGGACTGAGTATTATAACTATCCAGATGTGTTGATATACTCTAATGATTGTGAGTTTTATTTTAAAGCTCTCAATAAAGTTTTATTTCAATTATATTTTATTCCGATGTGATGTGAGACTCTGATGTTGTTGTGTTCTCCTTCTTTTTCTATTATAATATTTCTTTCTTATCTCACCCTCTATTTTCTTTCATTAACTATCTGGTGTTTTCAATACTTGAGTTCTGGCAAGTTATAAGAGTTTGTGTATTTTTGGTGGAATTCGAGCGTCGAATTTCCCAGGTCGTCACACTTACATATTGTATTTATATTACATTCGAGCAATGGTTTGCACAATGTTCATACGTACATGTGTACAATGTTCATACGTACACACACACACACACACGTGCGCACACAAACATATAAGGAGCATTCATCAATGCCTAAAAAATGGATCACCCTTTAGCCTCTTATTTCCATTACTAATTTATAGTAAAATAAGCTAGTGGATGGACAGAGTCAATATAAGGAGAGAGAAAGCTGAATTTGTGGTGAAAATCAAGTGGATAAAGCGATGTTGCACTATTTGGGGGTGCTCTTGATCCTATATGTATGTATGTGTGTGTGTATATACATACACACACATACATATATGTATATGTATGTATGTATAATACCCGTATATATGAGATTTGTACTATACTCAAGCAATGATTCGCACACTGTTTATACATCAAAAATATCTGAAGTTAGTACATTACAAATTTGAATCATAACCTGGCTAACCATTACACCATGAGTTCATATATCATAAGTTCGATACACGTCAAAATACATTAATAAGAGTGCGGTTAATCCATCAGATCATTTAAGCTTTTCTTACGTGTCTCTCTTTTATCTAGTTCATTCCAAGCTCTCCAACCCATGCACAACTGCTCACTCCACTTCCAATAACTTTGCCACTAAGTAGCGCCACATTTATATTTTGCAAAAGCATTCCACAGCAGTACCGATGATTAATATTTGCAGTTAAAATATTTAGAATACAATTATGCGATAGAAAAAATATAATATTCTAAAATAAGCATTACTGATTTATCAATAACATCAACTTTTATATTATAACTTTGTCTTATCTCCAAACCTTGAACTTTAGGATGTGATATTTTTCAAGTATCAAGACTTGTATTCAGCAGTACAATCCTAAGGTTTAGCTACTAATGGTAATCTTGATTTCAAAACAATACATGGTCCAACTAATTTTTGGCATATCAAAAACAATTATTGTATGCAACCTTATACTGATTATCATTCAGTCATATACAACATTTTATGGGCTTTAAATGTTGTATGAATAGAATTGATTTTTGGACGTCATCTTTCGACGAAAGCAGATATTGTTACATAATCAACATGCTTATATGTATACTGCACTAAATTATACAAACCACAATTTTTTGCCTTTTTCACATCATTACTTAGTGATTATGTTAAACTTATTTTTTTAATAATCCAATAAGAAATGCATTTCAATAGCTCTCTCTCTTGTAAAACAAAAAAAAATCACAATTTAGCATATATAAATTAAGTAATTTTTATTACAGTACGTGTACCTCATGCTTATTCCAAGTTCCATATGCAATATGCATGTTAAAACTTTTATGGAGAGATTCGTTGATTCCCGACGAAGAATGTCCAACTTCAATTTCTTCATAACTACCTGGACTGGTAATTACCAATTTGGTAGATGTTTCTTATTCTTGGACATCCAACCCATCCTCCTTGTTCGAAGTGTCCCTACTTGATTAATTCTCAATTGGTTCACCATTTGAACCATCATCGGCATCTGAACCATCACCATTTGGAACTTTATCTCTTGATTCATCTTCATTGCTACTTTCAAGTTCTTCTTCCAACTCCTTTTTTGATTCTTTGACGAATGACTTTTTTTTTGTATTTTAAGCTCTTCAGCTCGTTTACGGCATGGCGACACGGTCATTGGTTATTTACTTTTTCTTGTACAAAATAGAAGGGGTACATATATGAAAAGATACAAAATTCAAAAGAAAAGAGCTTCAATGATTAACCACCATAATTAATATCAGCCCATAGCTATAAAAAAAAACTGAAATTGGTCCCTTCAGTGATCAACCACCACAATGATATCAGCCCATTGGTATTTAACAACCATAATAGCTTGTTTTCACGAATTCTCACTGTTGTCGTCATTTAACCACTCTCTAGCTGAAAACTAACCAGAATCAATTATAGATACTCACTACTACAAATCGTACCTACTATTTCGCCTCATTTGCACTGGTTGCGGCAACAACCGAAGCAAATACTATATTTTGCTCCGATTCTAAGATAACAAACGGTGCAATTGATATAGAAAACGCAATAGAATAAGAAAAAAAGTTATCCGGTTTTAATTGAAAACCGGGGGAAAAACCTTTATTTGCACCAATTATATGTGAAACCGATGAAAATCTATTGTTTAAACAGTAAAAGAAGAGGTTAGTTTGCTAATGTGTCCTTGTGTCCGTTTCCAATCTCAAAGTACTACCTCTCTGCATTGTTCTATCTTTCTTTTTAATCTCTACCTCGATTCATTTTATGCCAGTCTGTCCATTACAACCTTAAGTTGTTGGTCAGTGCATAATCAACAACCACCATGCGGCATTTCTTACTTTCCCCATTTTTTTTAACGCACCACCTTTCGGCATTTCCTACTTTCCCCAACTTGTTTAACGCACCACCTTCCTTTCCATAATCTTTCACGCTTCGCCCCCTACATCTGGTTCTCTGTATCCCTCTCTACCAACCGATTGGAGCAGATAGCAACCCTAAATTACCGATCCCCAATTACACCGCTTCTTCTGTTAAGTTAGATAATAGGTACTCAGACGACGATGGCAAGCCAAGTAACACAACGTAGTTTCTTCCTTCTCCTACATGTTTAATTTGCAATATATCCATTTTCATGTCTGAAATTTGTCAACCAGTTTATGAGATTTACAACAATATTCAATGACTTTAAATAATCTACCTTTTTCTTTTGTCTAGCTACTTGCTTCCCTACATCGAGTTGTTAATTTTCCATCTCCTGCTGAGAATATTGAATCTCATCTTATTGCCTCATAGTTCCAATTATTTATTTACGATTGACTATAACAACCTATTGATCAACAATAATCTACTGGCGGAAAGATACTAGAAAAAAATCTTCTTCATAAATTAGTTATAATTGTATGTTGTTTTTAGTTTTAGACAATGGGTATATTTTGTTCAAAATTTTGTACAATAAATTTTACTGCTATATTAATACTTATGTTAACTAACAACATTTATAATATTTACTTTATGGGTTTTGTTTGTTTTAGGAAATATTCCTATAGAAAAACGTTTGACAATTCGAGATGCAACAGGTGGACTCACAAGCGAGGCAGTACGTGAAAGTCACAGTATTTGGACACAACAAGCTAGAGGAGTATAAGGTAAGTCTTAGGTTTATTTTTTGCAGAATCCTATTGTTTTTTGTAAGAAATCACATCAGCTGGATTGCTATTGTTATATTTGTAAGAAAGTAGATTTTTTAAGTTTTTGGGGTATATGTGGTCTCCTTTATCATGGATCATAGAGATTGAGGCAATTTGCTATTGCACTTGCTAATAGAGGGGTGAGAAGTTCATTGTTAACTTTATAATTTTAAATTCTTGATCTATACTGATATTATTTTATAATAAAAAGTGCATGAAAAGATCACATTCTTTTATGTATTGATTCTTCACGTAAAGCCATATTTGCAGTGAGAAATAAAGTAGTAAAGGAAGATGAGTTTAGTATTATTTTTTTGAACTTTTGAAATTTTTGTTCATGAAAACATACCACACCGTTAGTTGCGTGCGCAGGGTCCTGAAGAGGATTTGCTAATATGGGGTTATTACTTTCTACATTATTTGGATAGAACGATTTTTGATCCTTTTATATTTGTTTTAATTGATGAAAAATATTTTTATAACTATTTTTCCAATAAAATGCATTCTCAGCGTATTGCAGAGGATTTAGCAAAAGTTTATATCATATTTTTTTGTTTTGTTTTACTTTATGACACAACTTCATTCGTATTTAGATTTTGTATATGTTGATTAGGAGAGTTAGGATTTGACTTATTACCAATATATTGTGTGGAAAATTTGATACTCCCTTTATATCATTTTTTTACTATTTTACTTTATGGCACGATTTCGTTCATGTTTCGATTTCATATGCGTCGATTAGGAGAGTTAAGGATTTGACTTATTATCAATATATTGTGTAAAATATTTGATAATGTCTCTATTTAAATCATTGGTACTAATAGTATATGCACGAGCAACTGTGGTCACGAGGTCACAAACATATAATGCTGAAATAAATTATCACATTATCGTATTTTGTTTCTATTCTTAATATATTCCCATAATACAAGCTCAGATAATTTTTTTATGCCAAACAACTTTAATCGCGAATAGTCAAATTTCAATGATTACCAACTTAATGAAAGCTCAAAAATATAATCTTACCATGTCTATATGATGCAATAACTACTATGTTAGTTCAAATTTAATACTCTCACTCGTATATTTTTTAATTGGTTTCTTTTCCTTCGGTTATGTTGGTATATGAAGATTAAACATTGATATAATTTTTCTGTAGTGATACCCAATTTGTTTGATTTTGGTGATTATCGACCAATAACACAAGTCCAACATTATAATCATCCTTGTACAGTTATCACTTATATATGTTTTAACAATTGTTAGCCAGAAGTGGATTTCATTTTTTATCACAATATTAATCTTGTAAGTAGAGTAACAGAGCAGTTTAACTTAGTTTTTGTTCCTTATGGCTGGAAAACAAAATGGAAGTTCGATTATCACTTGTTATAGCCCGATATACTACCTTCTTATTGGTTGATGATTAAGGACAAGGAAATTTATGTATAGCAAGTGTTGGAAATGTTTTATAAATGTAATGAATTTATTTAAAAATTAATTGCAGTTACCAAAAATTTATTATTGAGCAATATATGCAATAGAGTCGTTGAAAGTTATATTGGTAATATATATATATATATATATATATGAGCCATTATTGTGATTGAACAGTCACACTAGCACAACGGTCAGATATGTATGTGACCTTTTATGGAGCTGTTACAAAAAAATGTATTAAAATATTGCTATGAATGATAATCGATTAAGATTTATCATCATTCATCTCTTTTGAAACGTATGCAATTTACATTTTAAAAATTGCAACTTTTTTTGAACGTTTCTTTTATTTAATATGTTATTAATTGCGGTCCAATTTTCCTCTTACTAACCTAGCTAATGTTAGTCTTTTCTTCTGTCTATATACGGAATAGGATAGATAAAGCATTATAACAATCTTTTGTCTTTGCTCTCTTTCTCAAAAACTCCCTTGTCTTCATTGAATTTTTATTACAATACAAAAGAGTAGTACAATTTTTTTAACTTGAGTGCAAATCAGGCTCAATTCGTTGTGCAATGGAATTGATATTATAGAAGAGGCTATTTTATTGAAGCGGCCCGAACTTCCCTGTGGAGGAAAGCCCGGATTGACTTTGAGAACACACAAATCAGAACACAAACAGAAGAATATTTCATTACTTATTACAACAATTTCATCAGAATACAAGAATATACAGAGTATGAATAAATATTATACATCAGAAAAATATCACAGATTTACAAATTACAATGCTGCGGAAAATAATACAAGACACAACCGAAAGGAATATATGGATACAGAGCTTTCCGAATATCATTCCAGCTGTAAACCAGGATCCTGTGAATATAAATCTGCAAAACCAAAACTACTAGCTGCTCATGTGGAAATAGGGGCACCCGGAGTTTAGGTTAAAACAATAAACTCCAGGTCAGTCATGTGACTGGTGTGAGAACTCAAACAGTTATTTAAAACTTCACTTTAAAATTAGATATATCAAGGGACCACGCCGTATAACACGGAACGGGTTTCCTCCCAAGAATACCAGTGCATATAACAAAACAACGCAATGGTTTTTGGAAAAATGAAGCTATTATAAGACCCAGGTCCCATCACACAATGCAACGCAAGCCGGAGGATAGAGTTTTCCCTTATAATAGCCAAACATGCTTGGTACGTTAAAACAAATCATTTGATACTATTATAAGTGCATAGTGTATAAAACAACTTAAAATATAAATGTATCAATCCTAGACGGCAAGGGTACCATATATCATGTCGCCAATACTAGGCTCTACTACCAGAACCGCAATTGTCACGTATTGGAAGTTGGATTTCCATCTGTGAACCAAGGCAAGGGATCATTCTTACTGCTTCGAGACACTATAGCCCGTGTCTCAGGACCCAGACTCAGGTGGGCCCTTGGATCGTCAGGGCCGGTCCACACAGAGTGGATTAAAATGCCTGAACAATGTGTTTCCCCACCCTATGGGGCGTAAAGTGGTCATATCCCGACCAAACTATCGGCCCCGGAACGACCGATATAACCGAGGCGCCTCACAATCCATCATCCACATAAGTAAAATGGCAGGGCTAGTGAAACGCTGACACTACTCCTAGCTAGAAGGAAACGCATGTCCTCCATGAAGTCCTCTCCCATTTCTGGTTCACACCGGGGTGTGAGGCTCGCGAATTAACGCTACACAAAGCTATGCTATATTAAAGCCGTGCTTTGATCATCAACCACAAGATTCTGCTTTTCAACAGAAGCCTTGATCATTTGCATCTCAGCATGCCACACAGGTAATTCACGCTATGCAACCGATGTCTATCAATCACACTGAATGAAATCCAATGTCAGACACACATCTATTTACAAGTTCATTCTGGGTCTGAACGAAACCGGAGGCACCTTATTCCTCATCCCGTATGTCCAATATAGGAGAGAGGCCCTCGCATATCCGGTCGATCTCCAAGTACGTCTAGATGATCACCACTTATTACCTTGTCTTGGGTGTACAGCCTAATCAAGACATCAGTAATCATCCAAACGATGTTAAGACCTCTGGTCTTCAACCATCGTCTTTATCCTCGACACATCGTCGAATCAGTTATTCAGAATGGGATAAACCGGTCTTTCTGAATAACTCGCGTATATAATAAACAAGTGCTATAAAAACACAACATATGCCTCATTCCAATCCAGAATATTCCTTTATTCAAATATTCTTATACTTTGGGAAAGGTTCCCATTAATTTTTTCAAAGATAAATCCTTTAAATTTATTCTTTAATCTTCCTTTGGATATCAATTCAAACCAAATTGTGGTTTATCCAAACTAGTTGGGATTAACGAACCTTACCAAAGTAATCATTTGTTTAATTTCCCAATCCCAACCTATTCATCCCAGGAAGCAAAACTGGTAATACTTCATATCTAACACCATAGTGTTATCGGTAAATCCAATTACCATTTCACGTTAAAATCTAATTAAAGATTTAACTATCGCCTAGAGCAAAACTGGTGATACTCCATTCTCGATCATTTCAATCTAATTAAAGATGCATTAAAACTCCACTTGGTTTTAATCTTCCCAAAAATCAATATTAACGATTGTTTAACTTGGGAAATCATATTCTGTCTTTAACTGGGTTAAAGAACCTATATCATTTAAAACACGGTTCACGATAAACCCAAAATCACATTCCATTCCATCAGCCTTTAACCGTAAATTAGCAAGTGAACAATTCCCTAAGTATTAACCCCGAAGGCCGAAACCAACATCAGATCAATACCTAGGAAACCATTCAACTTAACTAATCTCCAGTTAGTTTCTGATTTTCTTAACTCCATTGGGTCTAAGAACAGTATTATTAAAGATACCATTCACGACAACCCAAAATCTCATTCCACTATTAATCGGGTTAAAGAACAAGTGTTATTTAAAACACCATTCACGATAAACCCAAAGACATAATTTCAATTCAATTCCAATTAAATATTAATTAATTGGTATACTTCATTAAATTGAAATAAAAATATTTAATTTTTTATCAACTGGGTTCAAGAACAGTGTTAATGAAGACACCATTCACGACAAACCCAAAATCACATTTGATATTAAATACAAGGCTCTGAATAGAAAATATATCGGCTTATATTCAATATCAAATTCTGGAATAAACAAATACTGTATTGGAATAACGATATATATATATATCTTCAAATTACTCCACAATATCCGTATAATCACGGAATCCAATATCGAAATATTCTGAAGATAATTTCGATTCAAATCCATTCCAATTCATATATTGGTAATTCTGGTTATTTTTAAAACCATTTCAAATCCAATTTATTTATTTAAAAATATTGGATTTCATAATTCGAGTTCAAAACTAGTTCATTTCGATAAAAATATATTTTTATATTTTCAAATATGGAATTTTTCATCCCAATTCTTTCCAAATCATTTGTTATGATTTTACACAAATTATTGATATTTTTAATAATTTTATCAAGGCCCGTACAGTCGATTTCCATAAACGGCCATCGAACTGCACTTAGAGCGACCTTTTCCAAATTTGATTTGGACATAATTCTAAATCCAGCCATTAGATTTCAAATCTTTAATATTCATTAGAAAGCTCTTTTCAATACGAACCTAACGTTTCTGGTTTTAGGAGAATCCGACGGTCGGATCTCCCGTAATGTCCATTCGAAGTCAATGATCGAAATTCGCGAACTGTCGCAGAGCGGCGCGTTCTATTCAGGTCATTACATATATAATATATATATTATATATATTTCGTCGATTTCCTTTCAAAACGTATTTTATAAAATCATTTTCTAAATGATTTCAACTTCATATTCAATTTCAAATCAAAACTGAATATTCCATATCATCGATATATAAATGATAATATTTTCAAAACATTACATTTTGAAATCAATTCCTTTTCGATATTCATTATAAAAATGAATAAAATCGATATAAATATCGTTCACATCAAAATGGCGCACATCTAATCAACACGGCTTTATATATTGAAATATATTCATGTCCATCCCAAATCGGACATCAAAATCAAATTTTGATCTTTTACTGAATATTATTTTAACATATTTGTTATTTTAAAATATTTATTCTTTCTGAACTGGAATCAGACACAGTCAATTACCATATAATGTGATTTATATGGATTTCATACACGCATATATACAACAACAATCAAACACAGTCAACCATCATCTAGAGTGCATTCTACACTGCATAAGCATCAAATATAAATATTTAACACTTATAACAGTCTGTCAACCAATCGATTGACATACAGCTAATTATCGGGACTAGTGTATGTCATATATCATCCCAATAACCGTGCGGGGTTTCAATCAATAAATAATGAATTTTATTTGTGCAATTGGGCGATGTGTAAAATTTATCGTCCTAATCATATTAGTCAAATGGTTGTACATAAACAAATCGTCTGATTTGTAAATGAATATTTGTTTTATTCATATACACGTTAAAAATTATATTTTTAACAATAAAATATTTATTCAATTCATTTACACAATAAAAATGATATTTTTATTGTTTTGACGTATTTTAGAAAATTTTGGCGGCATAACGGCGCGATATCAAAATCGGGTAATGCCTAACATTACCCCTCTTCTGATATTGGCTTGCGCCATACACACATAACAATTCTAATCAATTCATTTCACCCAAACAACCAAATTCAACCAAATAATATAATCAATCAAACCAAACAATCAAACAAGTTGTCCACGGTTTGTGGACGACGGGGAGCAGTTCATATATGCAGTTATAAAAATAAATAACTGTATAAGAAAATATGATGAGGAGTTCTCACCGTAGGTTCCACTCCTCCACTCTTTATTTCTGAACGGTTCAGATTTGCCCAAAGTTCCAATGCAATCTTTTCCCGTTGTTCATAGTAAAAAATCGCATTTTTAATATGATATTTATTTTAAAAAATCACATTTTTACGGCACTTCCTATATAAAAATCATATATTTTTACAATGCTTCTTTCTATACCAAAAATTATATTTTAATAGCGCTTTATATATAATAAAAATTATATTTTTACATCGCCTTTAAAACAATAAAAATCATATTTTTATTATCTCTATAATATAAAAATCATATTTTTATTATCTCTATAATATAAAAATCACATTTTGATCATCTCTATAATATAAAAATCAAATTTTTATTATCTCTAAAAATATTTAAATCATATTTATGTTATCTCTATATTATAAAAATCATTTTTTATTATATCTATAATATAAAAATCATATTTTTATCTCGCTGCATATATAAAAATTATATTTTTATCCTTCTACATAATTAAAAATTATATTTTTATCCTATCAATGTCATACTGTAAATAAAACTGATTTATTTATTTATTTTAAAACTTCTTTACATTATATAAAGAAAGAAAATTAATAAATAAAATAAAATAAAACTTACAATGGTCAAGGAAAAAAAAGGGAGGGGGCGTCGTTGCCGTTGACCGGAAGAGGAGGGGGGTTGCACTGTCGCGCTGACGTGGTAGGGAAGGCGGAGGAGCTCCAGCTCTACAGTGGCGGCGGCGGAATTGGCTGTGGGGGGAGGTTAGGGCGTGATTTGATTGGGGGAGAAGGAGAGGAGGAAGAAGGGGATCGGAGAAGGAGGGAGTGCGGCGGAGATGGGAGGGGGGCGGCGGTGAAGTCACGGTGGCAGTCGACGGCTAGGGGGAGAGGCTGAGCGTTCGTGGTTTTTTATTCTTTTTTCTTTTATTTGAAGTCAACGGTAGGAAGGGGGGAGTTAAGGAGAAGTATAAATAAATATATATTTAATTAATTAATTTTTACCATAAAGTCACTTTTTCATTCGATCTCTAAACGAGACCGAAAGACTGTCGCCCCTAGCTATTACCCTCATTCCGAACACAATGGGATATGTTTCGTAACCCAATTTGAACGTTTCGATCAGTTTCCGTTAAAATTAAAATATAAATCAATGTATATTGAATTTGAACGCACATTTCAATTTACCGGGACCACATACGGGCTCTATAAATTCCAAAAAAATTATTTCTAGCTTCGTATTGACGATACTGTCCTAACAAAACTAATTTCGTCAAATTATGAGACCGCTTGAAAAATGGTCATTTTCTAGTCGATCGAAATTGATTGAAACTGTTAAAACACGTTTTCCTGCGCCATGCTCACATATTGATCCCAAAAATTATTAATTTTTGGAATCTAGCAATAATTTGACATCCCGAATCCAACGAAAGTGGTTTCATCGAAAATGGAGGTCGTTTGCAAAAATCGCTATTTTTAAGGGCTATATTTCCATAGCGACTATTCCGAATTTTCAACTGGGCATAACTTTTTATCCCTGCCATGAAATTTCAATTTTTCAGATTCGTTGGAAAGATATTTTCAAATAGATTCAAATATTTTTGGTTTCGTTAAAATCCAATTTATTTTGAATCCTGTAATTTCATTTAAAATTTGAAACCGAATTTTCAAACTACTGCGCCATTTCCAATTCCTTTTATAATTAACAATAAATATTTATATACTAACGTAGATTCAAATAAATATATACATTCTAATTCTATTCAAAATAAATTTCTCTTTGTTATTATTTAAAATAATTCATTTTAAATATTCAAAATTCATTAAAATTGCCAAAATAAAAATTTTAAATTGGTACAGATTTTCCGGGTTGTTACAATCTCCCCCACTTTAAATTTTTTTGTACCCGAAAAGGAATGGAGCCGAAAGTTGTTTAAATAATCAACTCAACTTTCAATATTTTCATTATGGCTTAAGTTCTTCAACTTTTCAGTTTCTAGAAATTTTTCAAAAATTTGGCTAACACCCTAAATTTTCGAAAAATTTCGCCATAACCTCCTTTGTACGGGAGCACCGGGAAAATCCCCAAACCGCCACACAGGCATCTCCAATCAAAAAGAAAAAGAAATAGCCAAGCGGCTAGACAATCGGCTCATAAAATCATCAAAAACCCCAAGAAATACAATAAACATGTACCTATTTGTTGGGCAACCAATTTTATTCCTTTGCTTAGCTCCCCTGCTATGACCTGTTCAATGTATATACATGTATACGCATGCAATTTATATCCATATTAGTTTCAACATTTGATACAAGTTGGTTATATGTACCATTCATGTACGTATTAATTTCAACAATCTCATTAGTTAAACTAATAATCAAACAACACAACCATCAATCAATTAGTGGATTATCATTTCAAACATATAGCTTTAATTCATAGTCAAAAATCATGTTTTTGATGCCAACTCACAACAATATATTCTAACTATATTTTGGTTCTCACACCATTCAATTGGAAATATATAGATATCCCACTTTCGAAACTCGAACATAAATCCTGATGATGTTTCGAACCACCATCAGAACATCTACGGGCGACTAGAGTGTGATTCTATACCTATCCAGTATATTAAAACTTCAAATACACGCGGATCAGACGTATACGCAAAATCTTTATATACTTGATTGTCCAAATCAATATAAAAATAATATTCAAATACGAATAATTGATTTAAATTTTCAAAACAAAAATTGTTTTCATCTTTATTTGAAGACAACTCTCTTCCGACTAATTCTAGGATACTACTGATCCCATCTCTAACGAGTCATTCTCATTGGATATTACTAATCCAATCTCAAATGAATTATTTCGTTTGGTTCTAACATGTCTCGTTCTCTGAGCTCTATAAACCAAAGCTCTGATACCAAATGAAGCGACCCGAACTTCCCTGTGGAGGAAAGCCCGGATTGACTTTGAGAACACGACAAATCAAAACACAAATAGAAGAACATTTCATTGCTTATTACAACAATTCATCAAAATACAAGAATATACAAAGTATGAATAAATATTATACACCAGAAAAATATCAGAGATTTACAAATTACAATGCAGCGGAAAATAATACAAGACACAACCGAAAGGGATATACGGATACAGAGCTTTTCTGTGACGATCCCAAAACCCCGTGCTATGGTGTTAAGGATAATCATTGGAATATAACACATTAATCATCATTAGCAGAGTACATATAATAGCATAAGCAGGAAATAGAATAATTTACACAAATATGAAAACGGAATCATATACATATCACAACATCAGAGAGCACAATGCAGGATACTACTTAGTGCATAAAGATACATGATCAGTCTACATCACCATAAGCGGTACATGTACATAGAGAGTACATAAAGAACATTAGTCTACATCGCCTGAGGCGGAATCATATACATATAATAACAATGGTGGAAAATCAATAGTCAAGCCTCGCCATGAGCCAAAAGGTGCACCACTGCTGCGGTGCAAAGCCAAAATACGCCAGCTACCTGTTACTGGGCTGCCAATGTGAAAATAAGGGGCACCCGAGTTTGCAAGGTGAAACAAACTACGAGACAGTCACGGGACTAGTATGAGAAATCTACTTAACTAATTAAACAACAATAATAAGGCAAATCAAGGGACCACGCCACTTTCACGGAAAGGGTTTACTCCAATGATTGCTAGTGTATGAAATAAAGTAAATTATTAAATCACCGCAATGCTTTTTATAAAAATGAAGCCATTATAAGACTCAGGTCCCATCAGACAATGCAACGCAAGCCGGAGGATAGAGTTTTACCTTATAATGGCCGAGAAATGCTTGATACGTATAAAACAAAAGTGTTTGATATTATTACTAGTGCATATATGTTTCAAAAACGATTTCAATTATAAAAATTAATCATAGACGGCATGGGTACCATATATCATGTCGCCATACTTGCAATACAATCAAATCCGCAATTTCGTATTGGAAATTGGATTCCATCATGAGTCGAGGCAAGGGGCAAGCTCCTCTCCGTTCGAGACACTCTAGCAAATGCCTCAGGACCACACACAGCGATCCTTGGAACCTCCAAGGCCAGTCCTCTCTTACTTTTGAGGATTGCCAATTCTTGAACACACGTTTCCCGGTCCTGTAGGACCGATAATCGAGACGCCTCTCATTCCAACAACCACATAGGTAAAAAGTATATATAAATGTCAGGGCTGGTAGGTCACTGACATCACCCATAGCTAGAAAGAAACTCGTGCACTACTTGGGTCCTTATCCCGTTTTTGACTCATACCGAGGTGTGAGGCTCGTGAATCCACGCTATACACAAAGCTACGCCACATAGGCTATGCTTTGATCATCAACCACAAGACTTTGCTTTTCAACAAAAGCCTTGATCATATGCCACTTAGGCGTGCCACACAGGCAATTCACTCCATGCGACTGATTTCTATCGATATATAACCTCTGACCTCGGACGTCTCAGAGAAGGGCGTTAAGCAAGAGAATAAATTCTCCGCCGCCAAATAGATATATATTTAATAGAGATCAATCAGCACAGAACAAAATCCAATGTCAGACACACAGTCCATTTACAAGTTCGTTCTGGGTTTGAACGAAGCCGGAGGCACCATGTTCCTCGCATATCCGTACAAACAACAATACGTCCGGACGGCTACCACTTCAGCTCCTTCAAGGTAGCTACTCCAATCATGAGCATCAGTAGCGCCCATCCATCCAGTGTGAAGATCGTCGGTCTTGAACCGTCTTCAACTCTTCGACTTCTAACCGTCGATCGATTATTTGAAATGAGAATTAACTCGGCCTTTTCAAATAATCCACGTATATTTAGATTTTCAAATCAATTATTCACATGGTTAAATCATTCGACATTCACATTTCAGTTCTTTAGTATAATTTTCATGTCAAACACATTCAACCATCAAATATCAAGCAAACCAAGCAGAGTCGGTTTATTTCCGTTCTATATCGTCTATAATATTTTATAACGACACATCGCCATTTTTATTTATTTAAAAACGACCCTATTTAGTTAAACGACGTTTCAGGTCGTGCCCAGGCACTAGCGTTGTTTTCCCCTAAATTTGTTTTACACATATCTGAAAATCTAACCGTTGGATTTCAACAAAGTTTATATCATTGGGAAGATATTCCCAAAGCGAACCCAACGGTTCCAGTTTCGTGAAAATCCGATGGTCGGATCTTTCGGTATGATCGTTTGAAGTTGCGATTTCAAAACACGAACTGCACGGCCTCGATTCGTTTTAATTTAATTTATATTTTTATATATAAAAATATAATTCATTCGACGATTTCAATATCGTTTTCACTTCAAAAATTTCACTAATACCTTTATATTTCGAAAAATTTCGCCATAACCTCCTTTGTACGGGAAGGGGTTTGGAAATTTATTGGGCCGTATTAGGTACCCAATAAATCCTAATAAGCATGCACATATTTATAATGATATATTCCGTTGTCCACAGGGAAGTGTGTATAGATCATAACTCCAGAGAATAAATTCTCGTCACCCTATAAATGGTTTTTGTGCCTTAATGACCAAAGTGACGTATTTATTGTCATCTCCAGACCTGTGACCCATGTAGGGTTTTTATTAATCTTGCAATTTACCGTTACAATTTATATAGTCCAGATCAGTCATCAGTTCAACCTGTAATATATAGTCATCACCATACAAGCCTCTAGCTCGTATGGTAAATCTTCAACCTCGTCACACAAGCTCCAAATGCTTATGTGGTATATGATGAAGTATGTCTATCGTCAAGAAGTATGCCATATAGTGTAGTTCAAAATTAATTGTTACTATCCTATGGCGACGTTTATTATTACACACAGAACAACCAGCAATCCGCATCCAATGGCATTCACAGGAGTTGATATAATAATAAAATTTTCACATCCAACTCATTAAGGTTTACCTATTGGTTGGGCACGCAATTAAATTCTTTACTCAACAGCTAATCCACTTCATGTTCAACACATGTACATATATATGTGCAAAACTAAGCTAAAAATAAAATTTCTAGCGAACAAAGGTTTATTTCCACATATGGTTATTTTTAACACTTCCTACACATGTTAAAATAATATTTTCAACCCACACATATTTATTTGAACAAGTGGTTATTTTTAACTCTTCACATTTCGCATAAAAAAGATATTTTTGGCGAACAAAAATATATTTCAACACATGATTATTTTATTTAGTTCTCCCACATGTTAAAAATAATATTCATAGCAAACAAATATTTGTTTCATCACTCGTATATTTTTAGCGAGTCGTTTACATGATAAAAACTAAAATATTTATTCAACACATGAACATGTTTAGCACTTCGTATTCACAATAAAAAGGTAAATTTTATTGTTCAATCTATATATTCAACACATGAATATTATCCACTTCACACATACGATAAAAATATGATTTTTATCGTTCTAATCCTTTATTCAACACATGAATAATTTCTATAGTTTATACATATAATAAAAATGTGATTTTTAATGTTAAAACAATTTATTTAAAACACGAATAGTTTATATAGTTTAGATATGTGATAAAATGCTATTTTTATTTTTCAAAGAATTTTATTCATCACATGAATTTCTATTCAACACATGAATACCCTTTCAACACATGAGTACAGTTTCAACTCTTGAATATAGTTTCAACATATGGAAATAATTCTAACACATGAATATTATTGAAAATTTCGGCAGCATAACGTCAGGGTATTTAAAACCGGCACCGTTCTGAGTACGGCTCCTCACTCTAGCTTAAAACCTCGCGGTTTTTGACAATAGGGATTTAATACATCTAATTCACACGCAGACGAGTATGTTTTTCTTTTCCACAATTTATTCAAATTTCTTTTCAATCACAAACGGGTATTCTTCAACCACAATGGTATTTTTCAACCACAATCCAAACAATATCAACCACAAACAATCCTATTAACCATTCGTATTATTCACCAAATTTTTCACGCCAATTCACAATCAATAAATATCGTCCATGGTTTGTGGATGAGGGGAGTGTGTGTTTATATATATATATATATATGTATATTCGTATATAAATATATTTTATTTCCATTCCAACACACATATCATTTATACAATGAATGTATAATTCATACTTCGCTCATACAACTTATACTACGCGTGTACATAAGGTATACAACACGTATATAATTTATATTTCGCTTATATAACTTATACAACACATGTCAATTCACATTTTAGTTTAGAAATCTCACATTGGTTGTTGCTTTCCTAAAAATCCTAGCAAGCTAAGAAAAATCCCCGGACACTTCTAGACTGTAGAGAGTGTCCTTGCGGTCACGATGATTCCTGTTTCATCGAATTTCGTTAACACATGATAAGATACGATTTTTCAAAGTTTGCAACACTTAAAAGTGTTATTTTCAGTTTTGAAAATCAAAGCCGCTACCTTTCAAAGAAGGTTCAAAACTAGGTTTTGATTTTTAGGTAAATCCGTAGGGCTTGGACCGGATCGGACTGCACCACCTGGAAGGGCTCGGAACGGCGCTCTGGCAGAGGTAGGTGGGACCTACTTCAACGCAGGGAGGAGGGCGGGGCGGCGCTTTGAAGTCGCGATGTTCCCAGCGGTCGTTCTCCTCGTACAGGCGACGAGAGAGGGAGCGGCTTGTCTTGATTTGAAGAGTGGAGGATGCTCTTCAAAAAGTTCAACTGGAGGGAGGGCTAATGGTGGCTGTGGCGGTCGGAAAACGGCAGGGAAGGGGGAGAATCGTGCGTTGTCGAGAGCATGGGGGGCGGGGGTTTCTGAAGTTTTTTATTTATTTTAAATTATTACGGAATTTTCTGATTGGCCGATGCTTTATTAAATTTTTAAAATAGTGTTTCTCCAAACGAACACCAATCCAGACCCAACGACTATCGCCCCTAGCTAAATACCCCCATACCGAACACAATTTGATATGTTTCGTAGGCCAATTTGACTGTTACAGTCAGTTATTCTTCAAATTAAAATATAAAACATTCAATATTCGATTTAAACGTACATTTCAATTTGCCAGGGCCACAAACTGATTCGAAAAATTCCAGAAAAATAAATCTGGCTATGTTTTGACGCTACGGTCCCAACAAAACTAGTTTCGTCGAATTCTGAGATCGTTTGAAAAATGGCCATTTTCTGGTCGATCCAATTTAATAGAAATCAACCAAACACGTTTTCTTTCGCCACACTTACATACTAGCTTCAAAAATTATGAAATTTGAAACCTAGCAATAATTTGACATCCCGGATCCAACAAAAGTAGTTTCGTTGAATTCCGAGGTCATTTGCAAAATGTCCATTTTCCAGGGCTATATATTCTCTATAGCGACCTTTCTGAAAATTCATTTGGCCATAACTTTCGATTCCCACTATGAAACTTCAATTTTTCAGATTCGTTAGAAAGATATTCATAAACAGATTTAAATATTTTTGGTTTCACTAAAATCCATTTTATTTTGCACCCGGTACAGTCAGTCAAAGTTTGAATCCACATTTTCAAACTGCCGCACCTTTTCTAATTCATTATTTTATTGAAATATTCTATTTCAATTGTTCAAATTCCTTTAAAATAACCAATTTAAAAAATTTAAATTGCCTCGTATTTTCTGATTTGTTACAATCTCCCCCACTTAAAACTTTTCGTCCCCGAAAAGGAAACAGCAGTACAGTAGGAAACAAAAATGGAAATGCAAAGTATTGTAAAGGTACCTTGCACCGGAGTTAGTCAGAGATGTCCACTCTGCATTTGGGGTAAGCTTGCTTAATGCTTTCCTCAGTCTCCCAAGTACAGTCTCTAGGATCACTACTCCACTGCACTTTAACTAAATGAACCTTCTTGCTCCTTAGCTCTTTAGTTTCTTTGCCAACAATTTTTAACGGCTCTCTTCTGACTGCTAATTATGGAGTAATTTCCAGGTCCTGTAGCGCTTCTTCTTCTACAACAAGATCTGGGTCATGCACATGTCTTCTAAGTTGAGATACGTGAAATACAATATGCACTCCAGGCGACCAATCAGGAAATGAAACCCTATAAGAAAGAGTTCCAATTCGTTCAAGTATAGGAAAGGGGCCAATAAATCTGGGTGCCAACTTCCCAGTTTTACCGAATCGGAATACTCCTCTCATCGGAGAAACTTTCAAATAAACATAATCACCAACAACGAATGCCACCTCTCTTCTTCTAGAATCCGCATAACTTTTATGTCGGCTTTGCACGGTTTTCAATCGTTTCTTGATGAAATCAACTTCATCATATGATTCTCGAATCATATCGGGTCCCAACACAAGTCTGTTGCCAGGTTCTACCTAACATGCGGGAGATCTGCACGGTCTACCGTATAATGCTTCAAATGGCGACATTTTCAAACTTGCTTGATAGCTATTGTTATATGAGAATTCTGCCAAATGCAAGTGATCTTCCCATGACCCGCCAAAATCAATAATACAAGCCCGTAGTAAATCTTCTAGAATTCTATTCTCCCGCTCAGTTTGGCCATCTGTCTGAGGGTGATAAGCGGTGCTCAGATTCAGTTTTGTTCCCAATTCTGTTTGGAATGCCTCCCAGAATTTGCTAGCAAATATTGGGTCTCTATCACTGACTATGTTGATGGGAATTCCATACAGCTTAACAATTTCTTTGAAATAAATCTATGCTAGACTTTGGGCGGTTCTATTGAATCTGACAGGTATGAAATGGGCGGTCTTCGTGAAGCGATCTACGATCACCCAAATACTGTCATTACCTTTCTTGGTTCGGGGAAAACCATCTATGAAATCCATGGAAACCTGTTCCGACTTCCAACCTGTGACTTCCAACGGTTGCAACAATTCGGCCTGCTTTTTGTTCGTCACCCTTGACTAGTTGACAAGTAGGGCACCTACTAACATATAAGGAAATGTCCCTCTTCATGGACCTCCACCAGAAAGTGCGCTTGATATCATTATACATTTTTCTCACACCGGGATGGATATTAAGTTTGGACTTATGGCATTCATCCATGACTTCTCTTCGAAGCTCTGGAATATTCGTAATACAAATCCTGCCTTTCAATCTAAGAACTCCCTTATCATCGATACAGAAACTTATGGTTTCACCTTCCTTGATCCTCTGACAGATTATCTGAGTAAATTCATCGTCTTTCTGAAGGACTGAAATCTTGTCGATCAATGAAGATATAACAATTAGGCTGGCGATGATTTCATTCTTTCTACTGAGCGCATCAGCTACTACATTAGCCTTTCTCGGCGTATACAGGATATCAAGATCATATGCTGCGAGAAACTCTAGCCAACGCTGCTGTCTCAAGTTCAGATCTTTCTGGGTGAACAAATACTTCAATGATTGATGGTCTGTAAACAATTCGAATTTCTTACCCAATAAGTAATGCCTCCAGATTTTCAAAGCAAAAACGATGGCTAGCAACTCAAGATCACGAGTTACATAATTCTTCTCATGCGGTTTCAGCTGGCGACTTGGATAAGCGACTACTTGGCCTCTTTGCATTAACACTGCACCAAGACCTCTAATAGAAGCATCCGTCCAAACCGTCAAATCCTGATTGCCATCTATAATGGTTAATACTGGAGCGGTTGTCAATTTTGATTTTAATTCCTGGAAAGCTTCCTCACAGTCGGAAGTCCACTTAAATTTCTCATGCTTCTTTGTAAGCTTAGTTAATGGACCAGATATCTTCGAAAAATCCTTAACGAATTTTCGATAATAACTAGCCAACCCCATAAAACTTCTGACCTCTGTGGGTGTAGTAGGCTGTTTCCAGTCTTGAATTGCTGTAATTTTGCTCGGATCTATAGAAATTCCCTCCTTTGACACGACATGGCCAAGGAACTTCACCTCCTCCTGCCAGAAGATACATTTAGAGAATTTGGCTTTGAAGACGTTCTTTCTCAGAATATCCAATACTTGTTCCAGTTGTCTTTCATGCTTGGGTTCTGACTTAGAGTAAATTAAAATATCATCAATGAATACCAGGACAAATTTATTCAGAACTTCCCTGAACACTCTATTTATTAGATCCACAAAGTATGCTGGAGCGTTGCATAAGCTGGACGACATTACTAACCATTCATAAAATATGTCTGGACCTCTGAAAGTTGTCAAAGGAACACACTC